>CM062289.1:56712962-56745759 GCA_031216915.1 Pictodentalium vernedei
TACCAAAGAAACTGGAAATGAAATATTATCACCGAAAACATCATGCAAATGTCATTTAGAGGACGGTTCTGAGAAATTATGTGCGGGTTCTGGGTGGGTACTGGTGTTTAGTAAAATTCTAAATACAAAGAAGCCCCAGAACTGCGTAGTCGAAGGCAACTTTGAGGATGAATTTACTTCTATTCTTCTTTCCTGTAAGGATTATTACAGAAAATAAAAATATTTCATCGCAAAACATTGCGCAAGTGCAATTTAGAGGGGTTTCGGGGGGGGGGGGGGGGGGGGTCTGTGCGGTTCTGGGGGGTTCTGTGCGGTTCTGGTATTTAAGAGAACCCTTTCAAATTTATGTTACAAAGTTGAAAGGCGTTTTACAGTGGGACACATTACTTCAGAAGTTCTGAGGACTCGATATGTGGATGCTGGTTTGTGTAAAACGAGTGACTGTGTTTGTGGAGGATCCAGAATAACAGCAAATATTGGAACAGTGCTTAGGTCAGAAAAAAAGCCAAAATTAATTCCATTTAATTTCATTGTATTTAATGTTCAAATGTCGAGAGAGAGTTTCCCCTTACGGTGGTATTGTCTCCAAATACAATGATGTTCAAGGGTATTCGTGGTGTTTTAGGACAAGAAAATATTACTTTTTAAACTGGCTGAGTGCCGCGAGGCCACTATCACGGCTCTGTTGATATGTGCTGACTGCCACTTTAGTGGCATTACACTCTGCATCATGTTGCTTGATGAACAGTAAAAAATGGTCAGATAAAATGTTTTGTTGTACTGCTGCAATGCAAACTGTCACAGTGAAGCCATAAGTTAAATATATATATATATAAGACCGTAAGTTAAATATCTCCAAGACTTCCCAGTGTATAGTGAAATTTATGGAAGGAGTTCCGTAAATTAGGTCTGGTCTGAGTATTCAGCGAGATCCAGAATTAATTTACTAGACGCATTTCGTAAATTTCACTATAAATTATGAACGAGTTGAAGATTTTCGTTACTGGTGCAAATATTGTCTCCTTTCCTGAGATAAGGAGTTTAATTTAGGTTAACATACGCGTTGTGTCAAATGAATCAATTTGTCAACGTTGAAAGTTGTACTCATGTTATTTGTTAAGGTTATACATTTTTAAAATAACTTTGATAATAATAATAAATTAATAACACTTTGTCCGGTCGCTGATTTGTCGCGGTTCTCGGGTGAGAAGGCCTTGGTTACCCCTGTACTCCCAACTGCTTCCCTATTCCAATGCTTCTTCTCTCCTGCCAACACTCGGAAACGAACTACTTGATGACATCCCTTGCCCAGTTCTTCCCAATCTCTCCGATTAGCATATTAACCCTCTCCTTTGAGTCTCCCGAATGACTTTTCAGTAACTGTTCGATGGCTTATAGGGGGAATTTGGGATAGGTATGTCCTGGGGTGGCCTAGAAGGCTGGACCAAACAAGTAATAGTATCCTTAGGTAAGTATCCTATAAAAGGTATCCTCAAATAATAATACAATACCAGGCCATAGATATCCTCAAATACCGAAATGCGTCGAAGAGCAGTATGTGCGAGTGACTCGAACGAGCAATTGCTCTATGGCTCATTTGCTCAATGGGCTTAGAGTCGTTCGGCAATGACTTTTCAGTAATCGCTCGATGGCTTATAGGGGGAATTTGGGATAGGTATGTCCTGAATGGCCTAGAAGGCTGGGCCAAACAAGTAATAGTATCCTTAGGTAAGTATCCTATAAAAAGTATCCTCAAATAATAATACAATACCGGGCCATAGGTATCCTCAAATACCGAAATGAGTCGAAGACCAGCATGTGCGAGTCACTCGAACGAGCGATTGCTCTATGGTTCGTTTGCTCCATGGGCTTCGAGTCGTTCGAGCAGTATGTGCGAGTCACTCGAACGAGCAATTACTTTAAAACTAATTTGCTCGATGGGCTTCGTGTCGTTCGAGCAGTATGTGCGAGTCACTCGGACGAGCAATTGCTCTAAAGCCCATCTGCTCGATGGGCTTCGAGTGGTTCGAGCAATGACTGCTCGATAGCTTATTGGCTTTGGGAATGATATAGGCTTTTGGTATACAGAAGGGAAATAACTCTGCATACAGATTATGTACCCGAACGACTCTCTTTGGGGGGATCTCATATGTGACATCATAGTCATGTGACCCAGTGGCGCCATGTTGTGTTGTCATGGTAACCCGTGTGATCGGCCATCTTGTGACGCAATCCCCATATTGATACGTGTTGTGAGTGCGCATGCACAGTGCGTGTTGTTAGGGGGATACGTGTTTCCGTCGGCCATTTTGTATACTGGATGCCGCCATCTTGGTTACTATGGTAGCACGTGCTTGCTATGTGACTCAATGACCTACAACAAGACAGGGGTATGTTCGGAGAGCGTGGTCCTTTGTAGAGAAGTAGTTTTCCGATTCGTAGAATTACCACAAACAACCCGACAATCCCTCCAAATCACCAAAAACGACTTTATTTACTACGTATTCTCCATTTTATGGGCTTAGCACCTAGTGCTATGATACCGAGGGGCTCCGGGTGAATTCGATTGAATAGGAGTAATTTTCTGGCTCGAATTTTCCCCAACCCCTCGTTTAATTCGTAGAATTATCACAAACAACCCGACAAGTTGTACTAGTTCTGTTAAAATACACTCTTCGTAATTTGGAGCAGTATCGAAGTGTGTTCTGTGCCGGAAATAGTGCCTGACTGGCACGAATGAATCAAATCAATATCCCAACCGCCAGTACAGAGCCCACCGCCGGCTCAACAATCTCAAACTGGTAATTGCCGCATAAACCTTTTCCTTGGTGACCATTTCGCTCCACTTGGAGACAGCCCAGTATAAGTCTTTGGCTTGTTGCTGAATCCATTTCCATGTTTGTTACTTTTTTGTCAATTTATGCTTATTACTGTATAATTTAAACATACTTTGGAAATAAATATTGTATAAACTAAAAAATAAACACATAATTGTCAAAAAGTTGAAGTAAAATAATTTATTTGGGACGCCATTCGAGGCCGAATAGCACACAAAAATTATTGGGGCCGAATCGCGCGAGGCCGAAAAGCAATGCAGCATTGTTTAATTATTTTCCCTCACAACACGGGTACGGGTCCATTCACCACCGGGCCAACTCGCCACCACTGGCGAGTTGGCCCGGTGGCGCCTGGACCCGTACTCGTGTGGCGAGTTGGTCCGATTTCTGGTGGCGGCTTGGCCCACTTTGGTGACCACTATTATAGGTTTAGTACTCACGGTTTTTTTTTTTATAAATAATCCGAAAAAAAACATCTACAGAATGAAGAATCCGTTCAAAATCCTCAAAAACGATTTCGAATAGCTTTACACAAAAACTCTACACGTCTCATCACTACGTGATCACAGACAAAATGATATGTTTCCATTTGTTGTTACTAGAATTTTAGAGTGAATGTCTTTGAAGTGTGTTTGTTTGTACTGTTTGTTTGTACTGTATACTGTCTCCTGTATAAACAATAAGAACACGAAACAAGGTAGTCAAAGCATTCCGTTGTTTTTGTAACACTAAACACAATCCTACTGCCAGTCGCACACACAAACTTAAGATTATTGGCTCTCGTTCCTGACTCTGGTGGATTTATAAGCAAATAAAGCTATGAAGCAAATAAAATTATTAGGGTCGCAAGGGAATTCAATCCCACATTGTCCCTGTGAGCCTTTGGCGCGCAGAAACTTTTCATTCATTCAGTATCAACACATCTCATTTCACAATGCCTGATTCTGCAGAATGTAGCCTATCCAATGCAAAAGAGAAGTAAGGGGGCGACAACATGCCATCGACTGTGGGAGATGGCAGCACAGACTTTGCAACACTTCGATCGCAGCTGTTTGACAAGCAGTCAGGGAGGTATTCCCAGGACGCGACATCAAGGGCTGTTGTTTCCATTGGTCACAAGCTGTATATAGGAAAATCACTAGAATTGGACTGCAGTGTGCATATCGACATGGAGATGTGATTCAGGACTATGTTAGACAGGTCCTTGCTCTTCCATTTCTCCCAGCATTACAGATCATCCAAAACTTATTCATTTTTGACTATATTGCTATCAGGACTGTTTTATTATATATTTATTTTGTTAATCGCTGCGTATTGTATGTGTTAAGATGTGCGTTTTGTATGTATATTCTGTGCTATGCTGTTATATGTTACTATACCAATAAACATTGATAGATTTGTTTCGGTATTCTCTTTTTACCCCAATTTGCCATCGCCCCGTGTCCCGTCACCGAGTTATATCTCGCCCACACGCTCCTATTTCAATTCAGTCGAAACAAAGAAATATTCTCCGTTTTGGTGCGGCTTTCTCTGTCAATAAGATATCCAGGCCCTAATCCCGGCTCAATCAATTCATGAAACCCACACCGAATCAGAGATTTGGGATATTCTCTGCGTTGGTGTGGTGCAAGTAATTATCACCTTGATCACTGCATGTCATACTATTACCTTCTGGTGTCGAGTTGGCCCGGTTGCGACTAGGCCTGTGGCGTTTGGCCCGGGTTCTTGGTGGCCAGTAGGCCCGGTGGCGACTTGGCCGTTCCCCCACATGCCCTCACTTTTTCTCCGGGAATTACTCCCAAACCGTCCTCTGCAATTTGACCCAAACCGTCCGCTACATTTTGACCCAAACCGTCCGCTACATTTTGACCCAAACCGTCCTCCAGTGAAAATAAGCAGAAAATGAAAAAAAAATTGAATGTTTCTATAATTTTTTTGACATGTTCAATAAACTTTGAAACTATTATTGTGAGAACATGTTTTTTTAGTTTACATTTGATTATATTTTAGTAGAAGTTCTTTGATTTTTGATTGTGAAAACACAAATTGAGTTCAGTTAATCAATGGTCATTCACTGTTTATTACTTTAATTATTACTAATTATAGTAATTACAAGGATTGTACCGGTGTTGTTGTTTTTAGGCAATGTCTTCTGGCCTTAGACAATAACTGATAACTAAACAGTGAAGTGGCAACTAACTTCACCACTGAACCCACTTCGGGAGTGGATTTAACATCGATGTTGTCTGGTTTTCAAAAAGAGATAGCCAGATTGAACGACACTATTGAGGGTCTGCGCTCGGATCTTAGGGCTCAAAAAGAACAGTTCGAGGAAGAAAAATTGGAGCTAATAAAACCGTCAGAGGAATCAAAAAGGGAAAATAAGTCGGCAAATGGAAAAAAGGGAAAAAAGTAAACATAAATCAGGTTTACAAAAAATTATATTTGTAAACAGAATCCCCCCCCCCCCCCCCCCCCGCCCCCCGTAAAGAAACAAATTGGTAGAGGACGGTTCGGCCAGAGGACGGTTTGGGTGTGTTCGTTCTCCGGTCGTCTTCGACCGTCTACGGTGGTCTTTTACTACGTCCGTAAATATGGCCGCCTCCAATGAAAGAAAACAAACAAGCATGACTTATTTTCGTTTCCTATAATCAGCGCTTTACATCGTAAACCGTCTAACACAGCGTCCAATTTTTGAAGCAGACAGTAGAAAAATGTAGATTTTCGTACGCAACTAAATTTTCTCAATGCAATAACCCTTCACGCGAAAGAGAGAATGTTACATCGAAAATAGGAAAGAAACTGACGGCAAAGAGGTTCGAATTGAACAATGAACATGGCATTAACATTTAAAGATGCCACGCGTTTACTTAACGACCCACATTCTTATTTGATTCTGGTCACGCAAAAACGACCTGTGGTTTTATTACCAAAATACATTGGCGATATAAAAACTGGCATTCTTGAACAGACCAGGAATGAGATCAACAAATATTCTGAGAGGTAATTTGCCCATTTTTTTTAGCATTTAAAGGCCTATGCTCATTTATAGGCTCAAGTCCTTTAATTTCTGCCAAACACACAAAGGTAACCTATGTAACCAAATTATAGGGATGTTCCCAAATTAGAGGCCATAAGGAATAACAACAGTAATGATCATGCCTAGTTCAGCGATCCGAACGTAGTGGCTACCCCTCTGCGTTCAGATTCTTCCCATTCAATCCTATAGAAAAAGTTCCCATCAAGTTTTTATGGGAACTCAAAACTCGAAAATTAGGAATATATATCAAGCTTTCGCCCATATTACCGGCTGCAATCGATAGTACACGTATTTCCTTACATTTGGCAAGAGTTTATTGATCCAAACTATGTTTTATTCTTTAACTGTCGTCATTTGAGTACTCGTGAGGCGTCAACTGAGATTTTGAAAACGGCCATGTTTTTGTATAAATATAAAACAGTAAAAACAATAACCCGGTAATGGCGCCGAAACGAACAGACCTTTTTATCGATACGGAATCGGAATCTCGATCTCATTCGCACAGAGAAGGTCATCAAACTCGGTCGCATTCGCACAGATCAGATTATCAACCCCCCTCTGACAAATAAAAAACATATGGGTTTCTTATTCATTTTTCTCAAAGCAAATTTACACAAAAATTGTCCCATTTGTAACCTGCAAATTGTCAGGTCCCAAACAGGTCTGGGTTAGTCATTTAACACTCCCATGTGACCTTGACCCCGAATTGAAATGCACTTGACAGTACACAGTCTGAATCAAGACCAACAACAGATTATGTTGGTCATATCACCATTAATGAGAATTATTTACTAAATCCACACCACCACAAACTAAAACTATAGCTCAAAATAGCCATTTGGCTGTGGATATCCAATAACCTCGGAAATGACCTTTTAGTAGGAAACAAGACCTTAACAACATCATTCCATGTAGGGCTGAAACGGTTGGCTCATTTTCGTAACCGACTAACCAATAAATAATATCCGGTTATCCTTGGCCATTATTTCCCCGAACATGGGATCAAAACTATAGGAACTGGAATGCAGTATTCTCAAACTATTCCGAAACGTGTATACAAATGAACGTTGTCGAGTACTCGACAACGTTTGTTTGTATACACTCTACAGAATAGTTTCTGCGATTACTCATTACTCACAGAAATTGCCGATCATTAATAAAGTCTTGAATACCAGAGTCGATTATTTCTCAATATATACAACGCGGCTTCGATCTGTAATCTACCACAAAAGAGAATCGGCAGGTTTACTACGTTTTAAACATGGAATGACAATCACTATCGATATTTTGGATAACTGGTTTTTCGAATCAGTTAGGTTGCTAACTGGTTTCAAACCGATTATCCAGTTAACCATTTCAGTACTAATTCCATGGTGTGATCATATTGTTACACCCATTAGAGTTGCTTGGAACAGTTTCTCATTATTAAATTAAATTAGGAGTTTATTGTGAGTGTCATTTCTACCCATTGCAAATCTTCTTTCTCTCTTGCTTTTTATATAGCACTTCTCTCTCTCTTTCTCTCTCCCTCTCTCTATTTGTCAGTTTTCTTGGTTTGAATGGCTTCCTGGAGGATTTTGATGAGAAACTCTATAGGGTATCCGGGCCTGGCATTTACGGGGGAGCGATTTATTCGCTGGCCTTAAAAAAATTGAGAGCGAAAAAAATAGCCCCCCTAGCCTTAGAAAATAATGATTACCACAACAGCCTGTTCCTAACACCCACAGGTTTTCAGATCCCAGCAAGATGGCCACACTGCTCTTCCCACACCTCCGGGTCTTCAAGGCCCAGAGGTGTGGGAGGGGCAGTGTAGCCGTCTCACAGAGACTACCTTGTTAGCAGCACCAAATAAAATGTACAAAACCCACTAGTTAAAATTCATTAATAGTACAACTTCATTTTGCCACTTTTAGCTTTTGCAGGCTTGAGGAGAGCTAATTGCTCCCCTAGGCTATGTGAGGAGAGCGATTTTTAGCCCTCCTGCATTTTTAGCTTAACTTGCCATGGTCAAGATAAGCTATTGCCATCACGCTTGCGGAAGTCTGTGAGTCTGTTAGTCTGTGAGTCTGTTCACATTTTCCTTTAGCATGGGCTACAACCCACAGTTCTTGTCTGATCGTTAAAAATATATCATATGCAGGTTTGGGGTCATGTCTAGATGAGAACGTCTCCGTTTGGTCGCGATCGGTCAACCGGTATGGCTGCCCGAGCCCAAAACCAGAAAACCATTAGCACAGTCTACAGGTCGTTTTTATGAAGGGATTTCATTGTAACTTGATAGGATGCCTCTGTATAATGCCTAGATGAGAACGTCCCCTTTTGGGCATGATCTATCAACCGTGAAGGCTGCCCAAGCCCGAAACCCAAAAACTTTTAGCACAGTCTGCAGGTCATGTTTAATATGGAGGGTTTTCATTGTAACTTGGTAGGTTGACTCCTTATGATGTCTAGATGAGAATTTCCCCAATTTGGCGTGATCTGCCAACCGTGACGACTGCCCGAGCCCAAAACCCGAAAACTTTAGCACAGTCTACAGGTCATATTTATTGAAGAATTTCATTGTAACTCGGTGGGTTGACTTCATACAATGTCTAGATGAGAAAGTCCCCTTTTGGTTCTGATTGGGCAACTGTGATGGCCACAGGGGCCCGAAGCCCGAAAACCTTTAGCACAGTCTACAGGTCATATTTATGAAGGGATTTCATTGTAACTTGGTAGGATGACTCCAAATAATGTCTAGATGAGAACGTCCAATTTTGATAGCGATCATTCAGCCTTGATGGGTGCCCGAGCCCAAAAACCTTTAGCATAGGTAAAAGGTCATATTTATGGATGGATTTCATTGTAACCTGTTAGGTTGACTCCATATAATGCCTAGATGAGGACATCCCCTTTTGGTCGTGATTGGTCAACTGTGATGGCTACAGGTGCCGAAGCCCGAAAACTTTGAGCACAGTCTACAGATCATATTTATAAAGGGATTTCAGTATAACTTTGTAGGATCACTCCAGATGATGCCCAGATGTGATTGTCCCCTTTGGTTGTGATCATTCAACCATGATGGCTGCCCGAGCCCGAAGCCCACAAACCTTTAGCCCAGTCTACAGGTCATATTTATGAAGGGATTTCATTGTAACTTGGTAGGTTGACTTCATATAATGTCTAGATGAGAACGTCCCTTTTTGGACACGATTGGGCAACTGTGACGGCTACAGGGGCCCGAAGCCTGAAAACCTTTAGAACAGTCTACAGGTCATAATTATGAAGGGATTTCATTGTAGCTTGGTAGGATGACTCCAAATAATGTCCAGATGAGAACATCCCCTTTTGGTCGCGATCATTCAGCCTTTATGGCTGCCCGAGCCCAAAGACCTTTAGCATAGTCTATAGGTCGTATTTATGGAAGGATTTCATTGTAACTTGTTAGGTTGACTCCATATAATGCCTAGATGATGACATCCCCTTTTGGTCGTGATTGGTCAACTGTGATGGCTACAGGTGCCCAAAACCCAAAAATCTTGAGCACAGTCTACAGGTCATATTTATGAAGGGATTTCATTGTAACTTCGTAGGATCACTCCAGATGATGCCCAGATGAGAATGTCCCCCTTTGGTTGCGATCCTTCAACCATTATGGCTGCCCGAGCCCGAATACCTTTAGCACAGTCTAAAGGTCATATTTATGAAGGGATTTCATTGTAACTCGGTAGGTTTGACTTCATATAATGTCTAGATGAGAACGTCCCCTTTTGGACATGCTTGGACAACTGTGACAGCTACAGGGGCCCGAAGCCCGAAAATCTTTAGAACAGTCTACAGGTCATAATTATGAAGGGATTTCATTGTTGTAGCTTGGTAGGATGACTCCAAATAATGTCTAGATGAGAACGTCCCCATTTGGTCGCGATCATTCAGCCTTGATGGCTGCCCGAGCCCAAAAACCTTTAGCATAGTCTATAGGTCGTATTTATGGAAGGATTTCATTGTAACTTGTTAGGTTGACTCCATATAATGCCTAGAAGATGTCATCCCCTTTTGGTCGTGATTGGTCAACTGTGATGGCTACAGGTGCCCAAAGCCCAAAAATCTTGAGCACAGTCTACAGGTCATATTTATGAAGTGATTTCATTGTAACTTTGTAGGATCACTCCAGATGAGAATGTCCTCTTTTGGTTGCAATCATTCATCCATGATGGCTGCCCGAGTCCAAAGCCCGAAAATGTTTAGCACAGTCTTCAGTTCATATTTATGAAGGGATTTCATTGTAACTTGGTAGGTTGACTTCATATAATGTCTAGATGAGAACAGCCCCTTTTGAACACCATTAGGCAACTGTGATGGCTACAGGGGCCTGAAGCGTGAAAACCTTTAGCACAGTCTACAGGTGATATTTATGAAGGGATTTCATTGTACCTTGGTAGTATGACTCCAAATAATGTCTAGATGAGAACGTCCCCTTTTGGTCACGGTCATTCAGCCTTGATGGCTGCCCGAGCCCAAAACCTTTAGAATAGTCTATAGGTCATATTTATGGAAGGATTTCATTGTAACCTGTTAGTTTGACTCCAAATAATGCCTAGATGGTGACATCCCCTTTTGGTCGTGATTGGACAACTGTGACGGCTTCAGGGGCCCGAAAACCTTGATCACAGTCTACAGGTCATATTTATGAAGGGATTTCATTGTAACTTTGTAGAATCACTCCAGATGATGCCCAGATGAAAATGTCCTCTTTTGGTTGTGATCATTCAACAATGATGGCTGCCCGAGCCCAAAGCCCAAACCCCTTTAGCACAGTCTACAGGTCATATTTATGAAGGGATTTTATTGTAACTTGGTAGGTTGACTTCATATAATGTCTAGATGAGAACGTCCCCTTTGGACGCAATTGGGAAACTGATGGCTACAGGGGCCCGAAGCCCGAAAACCTTTAGCACAGTCTACAGGCCATATTTATAAAGGGATTTCAATGTAACTTGATAGGATGACTCGTTTTGGAATAATTTCACTGTAACTTGGTAACTTTCGTTGATATACGTTAACTGCTAGGGCATTAACTGTGAGGGCCACATACATTAACTGTGAGGTCATATTAACCCACCCCTCAGCTCTTTAGTACAGTGTACACCTCATATTATATTTATCAAAAACATAGCATACAGGGAACAGAAATGAACATTTTCCCAATTATCACAATTCTTGTCTTATTTCATAATCCTTTCATAAACATTGAACATTATCCTTTTCATCAAACACAACACACAAGTTAAGCTACAGTGTCATTGACACTTTCATTAAGAATGCCAGGCCTGGATATGTATACTATTATTCTTGGGGGTTACAAATGGAATCATGTTTGATAAGCTGTTATCAGAAACTTTGCCAAATTGTTTTTACATGTTGTGCATCAATACAACCGTGACAAAAATAGCCTCTGCACTTAAGAATAAAGGGCAGCCTGTGCTACTTTTTCCTCCAGATCAGTTCCTGCATGCCACAAGTAAACATTCCAGGTTCACAAAAACATAGCTTATGACCTCTCATTCGAATGCTCTCATTGAGCATGTTGCAATGAGGGTTCTTAAGCTACATGTACATGTGTGTTTTTGAGACAAAAATTGAATTTTTTTAGTAATTCAAGAATTTATTCTGCAAGTATCGTCTGCTACCCACATTGGATGATGGGTTAAGAATGACCATTTCCAGCTACTGATACAGTTTTATGATCATGCAAGTGAACAAGTATGTCATCACAAAACTTGCTTGCTTTACTCTGTCTCATATAATTGATGTAAGTCAGTGGGGCAGTGTTTGCCTGTTTTGGAGCAAGTTTGTTCCTTTGTTAAGTTGTTAACCTGTAGTTAAAAATTTTATAAGCCTGGTCGAAAAAACGGTCATATTATGTGATATCGTGATTGGTCTGTCCATCTGTCTGTCCATAAACATTTCTTTTTCCGGTGATACCTTGAGTTTGGATTTATACAGTACGTGGAGAGTGTATTATCACTAAATCACCTACAGAGTGGAGATTCTACCCAAGGAATGATTGCAAATTTGGTGCAATGCATAACTAGCACCAGCAAAGTTTCAGTCAATGGACCTCCGGGTTAAACCCGGAGGTCCATTGGCTGAAACATTGCTTGTGTTTTTTTTTTTATATGTACAAAATTTGAAAGTTATAGCTTGGGTGATAACTCCACCCCACGGGTGATTTAGTTACAATCCACTCTCCACGTACTGTAGATCAAGACCAAACTTGGGTTGTGCCTCAAATATATCACAATGAAGGATAAGTTGGAATTGGGGCTTGGTCCAATGATTTTTATACAAGAGTTATGGGCTTTTCGACTTAGGAATTGCACATTACCATCAACATTTTAGTTTCCGGATTATAACTTGAGTTTGGATTCATAGATCAGGACCAAACTTGGCTCTTTCTTCAGTCATATCAAAATGAAGGCTAAGTTTGAATTGGGGCTTGGTTCGCTGATTTTGACAAGAATTATGGGCCTTTTCAACTTAGAAATTTCACGTTTCCATCAACATTTTGGTTTCTGGATGATTACTTGAGTTTAGATATATAAGATCAGGACCAAACTTGCTTTATGTCTCAGTTATATAAAAATGAAGGTTATGTTCAAATTGGCATGGTCCGATGATTTTTACAAGAGTTATCGGCCTTTTTGACTTTCCATCAACATTTTGTGCAAACTTTGTTTATGGCACAACTTGAACAATAGTTAACAGATTTCAATTCTTTTTGGTGTATATCTCTATAGCAACAATAAAAATAAAAATAGGTTCCCTGATAGCTCTTATTGGAACCCAAAAGTACAGTTAAAACTGAAAGTCCTGTCCTAAATTGCGCACAAATAGCACGTCGATACGCGCGTTAATCTACGCGATATGACCATGGAAAGGCTATCAAATTCTGTAAATATGGCCTGTGCACAAGCAATGTTTAAGCCAATGGACCTCCGGGTAACCCGGAGGTCCATTCGCAGAAACATTGCCCGTGTTTGCTATAAGTAACCAGGAGAACCTGCCGTGCTTTGGATCCCAATCGATATGACAATTGCGCGCAATTCATACGCGCAATTAAGCCTAGATAAGCACGCAGTTCGTGACAGGACTTCTAGTTTTAACTGTAGGTTCCGTGGGGTTCCCAGACATCAAATACACGGAACCTGTTTTAAGGTTCTGTGAATTTCTGAAATCTGCATACCTGGAACGTCTACTTCAAGTTCGATGATCAATGATATCTGATGAAAATTATGAAAGTTATTGCCCTTTATTTAATAAAATATATCATGTAATCTTCTTTATGGCATAACCTGAACAATAGTTAACAAATTTCAATTCTTTTTGGTATATGCCTCTATACAGTACAGTGGTCGAGAAGTGTCGAAATTCCATGTGTGCGTGACTCCTGTGATGATTCTTGAAGTTTTTGATCCAGTAAAACCAACACGGAAATGCTGTGATGAAATGAAATAGCTTTTGTGTGTTTCAGTTTCGAGGAACATTCAGTTGAAGCCTGTGGCTATAATTCATTCCTCGCATGTTGCGTGAAACTAGTTACATATAATACCGCAAAGATGTTAATTAAATACAAAAACAAATTGGCAGGACGGTCTTTTTTTTTCACTGGAACTTTAATGCACTTCTTGGCAAGTTCTTGCATTTCGTGTGGTTGGAATAAACTGACACTTTCAATTCTTTTTGGTATATGTCTCTATACATGTACAGTACATGGAGAGTGTATTATCACTAAATCACCCACAGAGTGGAGATTCCACCCACGCAATAATTGCAAATTTGTTGCAAAGCATAACAAGCACAGGCAAAGTTTCAACCAATGGACCTCCGGGTTAAACCCGGAGGTCTATTGGCTGAAACATTGCTTGTGTTTTTTTGTCCATATGTATAAAAATTGGAAGTTATAGTTTGGGTGATAACTTCACTCCGCGGTTGATTTAGTTACAATCCACTCTCCATGTACTGTAGCAACAATGTCTATGGTTAAAACTAGAAGTCCTGTCATGAACTGTGCGCTTATCTAGGCTTAATTGCGCGTAGGAATTGCGCGCAATTGTAATATCGAATGGCATCCAAAGCACGGCAGGTTCTCCTGGTTACTCATAGCAAACACAGGCAATGTTTCTGCCAATGGACCTCCGGGTTACCCGGAGGTCCATTGGCTGAAACATTGCTTGTGCACAGGCCATATGTACAGAATTTGCTAGCCTTACTATGGTCATAACGCGTAGATTAATGCACAGATCGACATGCTATTTGTGCGCATGTCATGACAGGACTTCTAGTTTTAACTGTATGTCATGTTCGATGACCAGCAATATCCGATGAAAATTATGGGAGTTATTACCCTGCCTGCTGCAAAATGTGTTTACCAGGTAATAAAAATCATCATCAGCAAAATTTAACGGGTTGTACCTGGTGCTTCATTAATTAAAATTTTGATGATTACTCTTATAATTAGTGTTTGGAACCTAATATAACTACGTCTGTGGAAGTATTTCCCACCCGTGGAAAGTGATCAGTCTACGGTGGCTGTACTGTAGGGGATCACATGATAGGGTTTTGTTGAAAAGGTCTTTTTTTTCAACTGCTCACTCTCTAAATTATTCGGCAGGGGTGGTTGATTCATTAGGTGAATGGATAACTAGAGCTGCATGATATTCAAAACAGAATACCGATATCAGTATTCAAAAAAATATCGCGGTATACCGGTATATCGAAAACCTGTTCAGATATCTGAACATAAGTACAACAATCGACACTTTAGGCATCACAGTCGGAACAAATCAGCATGCCTTGATGATGCGGTTTGAAAAACACAAAACGCAGACGATATCAAAATTTATTATTTTAAATCAAATTTTTACAAAAATTTCTTCAAAACAATATCATGTGACCCCTCATTGGAACGGGATCATTGAGCTCGTTCCAATGAGGGGTCACATGATATAGTTTTGTTGACATTTTTGAAAATTATTTTTTCAAATGCTGAATTGGTATATTACGTGGGCACATGCGGATGATTCCTTGGGTAAAGCGATATATTATTCATTCTGAACTGCAGTTAAAAAAACTCAAGACATCTTGAAAATTAAATTGTGGGTAAATAAATAATGACGATAAACTGATATTTTTGCAATTACACCGGTATTCAAACGATATTGGTTTGAATACCGGTATTTATCGGTTTATCGAAATACCATGCAGCCCTATGGTTAACACAGAATTTCGAACAGATTGTGACTGAATCATGAATTCAAGTAAAAAATTATCTTAATACCACTTTTCTCCCCATAGCATTGCAGAGTCTCACTAATCAGGAAAGGAATGCGAGAATATTGAAACTGAGGTGTCACCTTTGTTTGTTTTTCTTGATTTCTAGAGCTGAAACGGTAAAAGGGTTTTCTTGATTGATTAGTCACATGGATAAACCTTGGTTAACTGATTAATCACTTGCCCTTATATAGCTGAATAACTGCCGTACCGTTGATGATTTATAGCATTACCCTTTACCCAACGTAAAGGACAAAATCGGCCAGCTCTCCATACAAAAATCTCCATTCAGGTTTTATTATGTTTTCAATATTTGTCTCAAAAACATAGCTTATGATCCCTCATTGGAACGAGCTCAAAGAGCTCGTTCCAATTAGGGATCATACAGTTAAAACTAGAAGTCCTGTCATGAAATGCACACAAATAGCACGTCGATCTGCGAGTTAATCTACACGTTTTGACCATAGTAAGGCTATCAAATTTTATGCATATGGCCTGTGCATAAGCAATGTTTCAGCCAATGGACCTCCGGGTAACCCGGAGGTCCATTGGCAGAAACATTGCAGGTGTTTGCTATCAGTAACCAGGAGAACCTGCTGTGCTTTGGATGCCATTCGATATGGCAATTGCGCGCAATTTCTAGGCACAATTAAGCCTAGATAAGCGCACATTTCGTGACAGGACTTCTAGTTTTAACTTTAAGCTATGTTTTTTAGACAAAAATTAATTTTTTTTAGTAATTCAAGAATCTATTTTGCAAGTGTCATCTGCTACATGCATTGGGTAAAGGTTAACTTAAGAATGATCTGTTCTAGATCCTAATACAGTATAATGATCATGCAAGTGAACAAGTATGTCACCACTTAACTTGCATGCTTTACTCTGTCTCATACATGTATAAATGATCTGAGTCAGTGTGACAATGTTTGCCTGTTTTGGAGCAGGTTTATTCCTTTGTTAACCCAGAAAATATGGTAGTTCAAAAGTAACGGTTAATCAATCAATTACTTTTTTGATCGATCAAGACGTTAATCATTGGTGAATCGATTAATTGGTTAACCCTTTCAATGCTATTGATTTTGTAATGTTTTATTGGTGAAATCTTGCCCCATGGTGCAAAAGCATGTCACAACTGGATTAGGCTGAGAAATAGACCACAATACAAATTACAATTAATTTCATCTGGTTAATGTAAGTAGAGATGGGCGGTGTTGGAATTTGATTCAAGTTTGTTTACTATTTTGGCTCTGTATGCCAGTCAGTTACTGATAGAGCTGTAGGTTAACCAAAACCGAACCGAGGTTTTTAGTTTTCTGTAAAAACCGAAACCGAAACCGTCGACATCCCGTAATCTAAGGTTTTTCGTTTTTTATTGAATACTCTCTTGCTGCAGAAATTCACAGAATGTAGCCATCCCAGAGTAGTGAGAGTACCCAGACAATGCCAATGGCAGTGTCTGGGTACTCTCACTACTCTGGGAAGGCTACATTCTGCGAATTTAACGACATTTCAGTTTAGTTGTGTTTGCAGCTTTCCTCAAGTTGCATGTAGGTGTCAGACCTCGAAAAATGGCCAAGCACAATAAAAGTTCTGTATATTTAGGTAATTATTATATTGGCCTTCCTGATTCTTCATGTATTATAGCTTATTTCTGGCATTCATTGAGTTTCAATCAATTTCACTGCCATTCAGTTATGACTCCGGACATAAGAATGAGTTTTATTGAATTTTATTTGGCCTCATGAACAAACCGAAAACCGAACCGAGGTTTTACTCCACCTGAAAAACCAAAACCGAAACCGAACAAGAAATTTAAAAACCTACAGCTCTAGTTACTGATACACTCATCTCTTTTGACAACTTGAGCCAGGTGAGTATTTTAGGCTCACTTCAGCCTCTAGTTTTGGTATCCCCATGTTATTGGTATCGGTTGAGTTTTTCTGTACATTGTCGATCTGTAACTGTAAGTCATTCTCTCATTTCAGTTTGAATGGAGTACCCATCGCTTTTGAAGGCAAATATAAACTATTACAGAATAATGCTACAATACTAAACTCAGGACACCTTTACTTTAACATAGAAGTGAGCTTGATTGTATTCAGACCACAGATTGGAAGTGTATTGAAAGGTGTCGTAAATAAAACATTCAAGGAACATATTGGATGTCTTGTTCATGGAGCATTCAATGCATCTATTCCAAGAGAAAGCATGCATAAAAGTAAAAAATCAAAGGCAAAGGACATCGAATATTCTATAGGTGATGAACTTTTGTTGGAAGTGACTGAAATCGAGACACATTCAAGAATTCTTTCATTCAAAGGAAGGATAAAATAGAAAGACAGTTAACGTTTAGTTCCTCCATAGAAACAGTGCAATAGTTACCTTTTACCCTTGAAGGCCCAATTCTGATTTTAATCATTTTTTTTTTAATGGCGGGCACGGTGGCTCGGTAGGTACTGTTAAAACTAAAAGTCCTGTCCTGAAATGCGCAAAAAAAAGCACGTCGATATGCGCGTTAATCTATGCGATATGACCATAGTAAGGCTATCAATTCTGTAATTATGGCCTGTGCACAAGCAATGTTTCAGCCAATGGACCTCTGGGTAACCCAGAGGTCCATTGGCAGAAACATTGCCTGTGTTAGCTATGAGTAACCAGGAGAACCTGCCGTGCTTTGGATGCCATTCGATATGGCAATTGCGCGCAATTCATATGCGCAATTAAGCCTAGATAAGCGCACAGTTCGTGACAGGACTTCTACTTTTAACTGTAGAGGTGCAGGCTGCAAGCTGAGAGGTCCTCTGTTCGAATCCCACCTGCGGCAACCGCGTTGTGTCCTTGGGCAAGACACTTCACCCCCGTTGCCCATCTGGGGGCACGGTGACGTCGTGGACTAAGGCATACTGCACATGCACTTGTCTTCAACCAGTGCTAACCCTGCTTGTATGGAGTTAGTATGTTGGGGAGCTGACAGTTGCTCGCCATTGCTCGGTGGTTCTCTCTGGGTACTCCGGCTGTTACGGTGTGGAATTATTAATGATATTGGTAACAGAAAGAAATCTGAGAATCAGCAACAAAACTATGAATTTAACTATTCTGAAATTTAATTAAAAAAAAATTAATATAAAAAAAAAAATACAAAGATCATTTACACTAATTGGGTTACAGAAAATAAAAAAAAAACAATGGTACTTATCAATTATAGAATTAGTCCAAAGTACAATTTGACAGAATCCAGTAATCCAGTGGTGAAGTATCTTCTGAAGAAAGTTACCAGCTGGTACATGTAGTATTAAATCCAACAATGTCTCTTCAGAAACAGTATCCCGTAGATTGTAATAAAATTTTCACTTAGAAATTTCAGCAGTCTCCAATAAAATATAATAAAATTCTCCGCAAAATTCAAATGGAGTAAAAAATCCAAGAAGTATTGGCGCCACAGGTAATTTCCAAACAATCCAGTAGAATCCTGGCTTTTCACAAAATATTATTCTGTTTCACAGAAAGTATAAATTCTCTTTTCCAAGACGAACAAATTCTCTTCAAAATTCTCTTTTGGAATCAATCTTCCAAAATCACAAAGAAGCACTGCTTCTATAATAAATGCACTGTTCTGAAACAATAATAATCTCCAATGGAAACAACTGCTGTGAAAATAAGTTCTTCTGAAATGGCTTTCTAAAAAGAGTTTTTGAATTCTGTTGACAAACCTTTATATAGTAACCAGATAGAATGTCCCAGAAGAGGAAGTTTCTGCAATGTTCTAACAGTTTCTAGGGGATTCTGTTAAAGTTCAAGTAAACAAGGTCATTGACCTATTTAAACAATTAAACAATCAACAGCTATATGTACAATATATCAGTGTAACAAAGATGTAAACAAGGTCACTGAGTGCAAAAGAGTCAGACCAGTCAGAAAATGCAGAAATAAAAAAAAATCTTTCTCACATAATTATCAACTTAAGGATATATTAATCTCAATATAATATGGGGGCTATAACACACCCCGCCTTAAAAGAAAAAGTTTGAAGGTACTGAAAACTTTTACATAATTTTAGCAGACTCTGACTGGTTTACAATACACACACACCATAATCTTCACAATTTTATTTTTATTTTTATTTTTTTTTTTTTAATAAACATATATACACTTGAATTGAATAGGGACCGATCATATTTTAAATTAGGATATTCTGGAAAGAGCATCAGCTACAACATTATCTCTTCCCGAAATATGCCTGATCTCTAAATTATATTCTTGAAGGGCTAAACTCCACCGCAATAATCTTTGATTCTTGTTTTTCATTTTATTGATAAATGTTAAGGGGTTATGATCGGTGTAAACTGTAATTGGACATTGGGCGGTTCCTAGATACACATCAAAATGGGTTAATGCCAAAATTAGAGCCAAAGTTTCTTTTTCTACTGTAGAGTAATTCTTTTGATGTTTGAGAAATTTTCTGGAAAAATAACATACAGGGTGATCAATACCTTGGGAATCTTCCTGGGCAATATACCCACCTGCTCCATTGTCACTTGCATCTATGAATAATTTGAAGGGCTTTTCATAATTGGGACTGGCCAGGACAGGGGAATTATTTAATAAAGTTTTTATTCTGTTAAAGGATTTCTGACATTCCTCAGTCCAAACAAACTTAACCCTTTTGCTCAATAAACTGGTCAAAGGGGAGACAACATCTGAAAAATTTAAACAAAATTTTCTATAATATCCAGCCATGCCTAAGAATCTCATGAGCTCTTTTTTAGAGCTTGGGACTGGAAAATTTACAATGGCATCAACTTTCGCCGCAATCGGCCTCACCTGCCCCTGCCCCACAATATGACCTAAATAATTTACAGTTGCTTTGCCAAATTCTGATTTTACCAAGTTAATAGTTAGGTTGGCTTGGGTCACTTTGTCAAAAAATTCTTGAATATGCTTTAGATGATCAGCCCAATTTGTATCTGTGTGTATAATAACATCATCAATATAAGCTTCACTATGATCTAGGTCTGCAATTAAGTGGTTAACCATGCGCTGGAATGTTGCCGGAGAGTTTTTCATGCCAAAAGGGGTTACTTTATATTGATACAACCCAAATGGGGTAACAAAAGCAGATATTTCTTTTGCTTTTTCTGTTAAAGGGACTTGCCAATAACCCTTTAACAAGTCAAATTTTGTCACAAATTTAGCATGGCCAAGTTTGTCAATGCAGTCATCAATTCTTGGAATTGGATAATTGTCTGTTTTGGTGAGGCTGTTCACCTTTCGGTAATCCGTACAAAATCGGTAACTGCCATCAGGTTTTGGGACGAGTATACAGGGCGAACTCCAGTTGCTATGGCTAGGTTCTATGATATCATTGTCCAGCATATACTGTATTTCCTTTCGCATGATCTCAGCTTTGAAAGGGTTCAATCTATATGGATGCTGTTTGATGGGATTTGCCTCTCCTACATCAACATCATGAAAAATAACAGATGTCCTACTAGGCACATCGGGAAATAAGTGTTGATATTTGAAAATTAAATCAACTAAATCTTTTCTTTGGTCAGGCAGTAAATAATCTGTTTTATTCCGTAGATCTCTCAGGACATCTGAGTTCTGTAACTTCAGAGGTACATTTTCGCCGCCTTCATGAATATCCTCTACAGGATTTTCCAGCTCATCCATGTGGGTGACTGTTGAGACTGGTAGAGAGTTTGGTTCTCTCTCATAATAAGTTTTCAACATATTTATATGGCACAGCTGAGTATTTTTGAGTCTATCGGGAGTCTCAACAACATAATCAGTATCACTGATCTTGTGCTTAACAAAATAAGGGCCTGAATATCTTGCTTGTAAAGCATTGCCCTTTAAAGGGAATAATACTAGCACCTTGTCCCCAGATTTAAAGGTGCGAAATTTCGCCTTTTTGTCATACCAGGTCTTCATATGACTCTGGGCTTTCTGTAAATGTTTATTTGCCATTTCTCTGGCCTGGTGCAATTTTTCCTTAAAAGTGGACACATAGTCCAGGAGAGAAATTTCAGGTGGCTCTTCCTCGAGCCATTTCTCCTTCAAAGCAGTGAGTGGACCCCTCACTGAGTGTCCAAACACTAATTCAAAAGGGCTGAACCCCAGAGATTCCTGTACAGTTTCACGGACTGCAAATAAAAGGAGATGTACTCCTTCATCCCAATCCTTCTCATTATTCTCCCCATAGGCCTTTATCATGGTCTTCAGTGTTTGATGAAAGCGTTCTAGAGCTCCTTGACTTTCGGGATGGTAGGCACTTGATGTGTACTGCTTAATTTTGAGCTCATACATCACCTGCTGAAAAATGTTTGACATAAAATTTGAGCCCTGGTCTGATTGCACTGACCTGGGTAGACCGAAAGTCGTGAAAAATTTTATCAAGGCCTTAACTATAGTCTTAGTTTTAATATTTCTTAGAGGAATAGCCTCAGGAAATCGTGTAGAAGCACACATGATGGTAAGAAGATATTCATTTCCAGATCTTGTTCTAGGCAATGGGCCAACACAATCAATAATAATTCTACTAAATGGCTCCTCAAAAGCAGGGACTGGTTGAAGGGGAGCAGGAGGAATCTTCTGGTTGGGTTTTCCTACAATTTGACAGGTGTGGCAGGTTTTACAAAATTCAACAACATCCTGTCGAAGCTTGGGCCAGTAAAAACACTGTTGAATACAAGAGTAGGTTTTCCTAACTCCCAAATGTCCAGCCATTGGATTTTCATGAGCCAGGCTTATTATTTCATTCCGGTATTTAGTGGGGACAACTATTTGATAAATAACCTCCCAATCACTATTGGAGGGTACTTCTGGTGGTCGCCATTTCCTCATGAGTACATCAGATTTTTTAAAATAACAGACAGGGGAGTTTTGGGCTTCTGCCTCTGTTAGAGCCTTTTCACGTGGCTCGGCAAGGTCAGGATCATTTTCCTGTTCCTGAATTAAAGATGTCCGGGAAATGACATTCAAGGAGGTCCCCCTATCACTCTCAGGTGTAGTGGTCTCTTTACAATGTCTGGACGAGTCATCACACTGACTCAAAAATGTCTGAGACAAATCAATGTCTTCAGAATCCGTAATTCTGTGACAGTTCTTATCCTCAGCTTTGCTGTTTAAATCAACACAATTGAGGTTGTTATCAACCTCAGTTTTCTTTGCCATGGACCGAGTCACAGCACATGCTGGAAAGGTAAAAGGAAAACATTCCTTCAAATTAATAATACTTTCATCTGTGCTCGGCTTATCCACCACTTGAGGTTCTACAGTGACTTTGTCACCAGCTAAGTCATTTCCCAATAATAAAGAAATACCTTTTACAGGTAGAGTAGGTCTGATTCCTACTGTCACAGTCCCATTTACTAAGCTACTTCTTAAATTTATTTTATGAAGTGGGACCTTTAAAGAGTTTGACTCAATACCTGATATTAGAACTTGTGCCCCTGTAGCACTTTCTTCAGAAAATGGCAAAATGCCTTCTAACATTAATGACTGAGTAGCCCCTGTGTCTCTCAGTATTTTTATTGGTAAGGAACAGTGTTTATCCCCATCAAGGGAAACAAAGCCTTCAGAAATAAATGGCTTATAATTTTCTAAAGCGTCTTGCTTTATAACATAATTTTCAGGGCATGGAGCACATGCTAGTGCATTCTGTGAAGTAGAGGACTCATTTTTCCTTTTTAACAGCCAGCAATCAGATAATAAATGACCTGCTTTCTTACAATAATTACAAGTTTTAGTTGAACTGTTGGGTTGTAATGGTGTAGGGCTGGCATTGGATGACTTATTCTCATTAGGATTAAATTTAGGTGGTGAAAAGTTTGTAGGATGGGAAGGATGATTGGAAGGATGTGTTTTATCTGAAGTTGGTTTAGGTCCACTTTGGAAAGAGTTCTTGTGAAGCCAAAAATTTGTAGAGTTACGACTCATTTTATGAGTTAAGGCATAGTCATCTGCTAGTACTGCTGCTCTATTTAATGTGTCAACTTTTTGTTCATCCAGGTGGGCCTTTATATCTGAATGTATCTTTCCTTTAAACTCTTCAATCAGCATCATTTCTTTTAACTTCGAGAAATCTTTCCCAATTTCTTTGGAATGGCACCACCTATCAAATAAATTTTGCTTTTCTCTGGCAAATTCCACATGAGTTTGATTTTCGTTTTTATAATAATTTCTGAACTTCTGCCTATATGCCTCTGGATCAAGTTCATATGCCTTGAGTATAGCCTCTTTAACAGTATCATAATTATTGCTTTGCTCAGAAGATAGAGCGGAATAGATTTCTTGGGCCTTTCCTTTCAAAACACTTTGCAGTAGCAAAGTCCAGACATCCCTTGGCCATTCTAAACTTGTTGCCACTTTTTCAAAATGTGAAAAATATTTATCAACTTCTTTTTCTTGAAAGGGGGGGAACTAGCCTAACATGTTTAGTTGCATCAAATCTACTTGGAGAAATTACATTTGAGCCTTGACGTTGAGATTCTAATTCTTTTATTCTTATTTCCTTTTGGGCCTGAATTTCTAATTCTTTTAAGTGCATTTCTTTTTGAGCTTCTATTTCCCTTAATTTTAGTTCCCTTTCTTTTTGAGCCTGAATTTGTTCCCTTTCTTTTTGAGCTTCTAATTCTTTTTCTTTTTGTCGAGCTTCTAATTCTTTTAATTTCATTTCATTTTCCTGCCTTTTCATTTCTTGTTGCATTTCTAATCTCTTTAGTTCCAATTCTAACTTTTTGAGTTCAAGGGCATCAGTAGGTTGTGGTTCAGAGACAGGTGACCCAGACTGAGGCAAAAGACCCTCCTCAATATAATGATTAACAATGAGCTGTTTAAGTTTATGCTTGTTCAGACCAGGGGTGGCAGGTAATTTTAGACACTGAGCAAGTTGAAATAAATCCTCCTTCTTAAGAGATTCTAAAAGGGCCAAACTAGGAGATCTTTCAAATTCAGAAATAAATTCTGTCACAATAAATACCATGATGAAAAGGTTTGCTGGTTCTCAGAATATAAATAATAATACTGAAATTTTCTAAGAAAATTTAAATGTTTTGAAAGTGAGCCAAAATAATAATTGCAATATGCAAATAAAGCTTTCTCGTAATCTTATATTCAATCTCGGCAACGAGCCCCCAATTTCTGTTACGGTGTGGAATTATTAATGATATTGGTAACAGAAAGAAATCTGAGAATCAGCAACAAAACTATGAATTTAACTATTCTGAAATTTAATTAAAAAAAAAATTAATATAAAAAAAAAAATACAAAGATCTTTTACACTAATTGGGTTACAGAAAATAAAAAAAAAACAATGGTACTTATCAATTATAGAATTAGTCCAAAGTACAATTTGACAGAATCCAGTAATCCAGTGGTGAAGTATCTTCTGAAGAAAGTTACCAGCTGGTAGATGTAGTATTAAATCCAACAATGTCTCTTCAGAAACAGTATCCCATAGATTGTAATAAAATTTTCACTTAGAAATTTCAGCAGTCTCCAATAAAATATAATAAAATTCTCCACAAAATTCAAATGGAGTAAAAAATCCAAGAAGTATTGGCGCCACAGGTAATTTCCAAACAATCCAGTAGAATCCTGGCTTTTCACAAAATATTATTCTGTTTCACAGAAAGTATAAATTCTCTTTTCCAAGACGAACAAATTCTCTTCAAAATTCTCTTTTGGAATCAATCTTCCAAAATCACAAAGAAGCACTGCTTCTATAATAAATGCACTGTTCTGAAACAATAATAATCTCCAATGGAAACAACTGCTGTGAAAATAAGTTCTTCTGAAATGGCTTTCTAAAAAGAGTTTTTGAATTCTGTTGACAAACCTTTATATAGTAACCAGATAGAATGTCCCAGAAGAGGAAGTTTCTGCAATGTTCTAACAGTTTCTAGGGGATTCTGTTAAAGTTCAAGTAAACAAGGTCATTGGCCTATTTAAACAATTAAACAATCAACAGCTATATGTACAATATATCAGTGTAACAAAGATGTAAACAAGGTCACTGAGTGCAAAAGAGTTAGACCAGTCAGAAAATGCAGAAATAAAAAAAAATCTTTCTCACATAATTATCAACTTAAGGATATATCAATCTCAATATAATATGGGGGCTATAACACCGGCTTCCTCCACCCGTAAAACTGTCATGGTCATGAATAGCCAGAGTGCAGAAATATATGACCTTAAACAGGAAGGGGGGGGGGGGGGGGAGGGGCACTAAAAATTTGCAAGACGTGACGTCCTATTTTTTATTCGGCTCCTTTTTACACCCACCCACCACTACTTGCAAATTTTCTACTACCGTTCTCAGACACCCACCCCCACTCTCCCATTAAAATCCAAAATAAACTTATAAACTTAGGCACAGCTGTCTTCAGGGGGTGTTCATAAAGTTCTTAAACTGGTACCACCAATTTAAACCTCTGTGGGCTGCTGTGGGCCCCAATCTACAAATGACAAGCTGTTCATTATCAGGCTTGGCCAAAGCAGGTGTACATATACGGAAACAAATTTTCATTTGAATTGTTCTGTCAGTATTCTCAGGTGTTTGCTACTTTCCTCTTCTGTCCATACAAATTCTATTAATAAATAAATAACTTGGGTTGAATTTAGTGCATCAGAGAGAATTTTCCCAAAATACTGTCTGCACATTTTCTACATTACGAAAAAGACACCCACCCCCTACTAATGTGTGACATTTTCCTAGATTAAGCCCAATATTCTCACATATAAAGCCTCCTGATGTTGTATTTATGTTAAGAGTGTGATGTACAACATCATCTTTAAGGTTTGAAACACAAATGATGGTATATATTAGCTGATATATTGATATATTTTGCAAAAAATTTAAAAAATTGCACAAGTTGGAAATGCACATTTTTGGCACACTCAAGAGACCCACCCACCCCCACGTCACATCTTGCAAATTTTTGTGATTTGTATCAGATTCGAGGTGGTGTCCAGAATGGGATCTCAATAAGCCGGCTTTGCCGGCGAGTTGTGATCCCATTTTTGGACACCACCGAGAATCTGATACAAATCACAGGACATGCACATTAACATGATAATTCATTTATCTAACAATTCTGTCACATAAACAGATAAAATCTTAACACTTTACCCAACGTAACGGTCAAAACAGGCCAATGCTATTCTCAAAAAATCGCCAATTAATTTTCATTATTTTTTCATTGTTTGTCTCGAAAACATAGGTTATGACCCCTCGTTGGAACGAGCTCGTTCCAATGAGTGGTCATAACCTATGTTTTTGAGACAAAAAATGAAAAAAATTAGTTGTTCAGGATTTTTTTTTTGCAAGTGTCGTCTGCTTTTCATGTTAGGTAAAGGGTTAAATTATTTTGAAACATTTTGGGACATAATGTTCGGTCGATCACTGAAATGTACTTAGAATGTATCCATGTGCCTATTGTGATAGCCTGCAGCACTACCGGAAACGAGTCGTCTATATGATACGGAATCAGAATGAGTCGTCTTTTTGATACGGAATCGGAACACATTATGTAATACATACCGTTTCTCATGGTTTTCAGGCAAAAATCTATATGATTGTTAGATAAATCATACTCTCTGTGACTCAGCCAGTATGGTGTATCAGGTTAAGTTCAGGCTTGGCAATTTCAGGAGAGCGATTTTTTAGCTCTCCTTACTGCCCTCCTGAAAGAATTAAGGAGCGCGAAAAATTGCCCTCCTAAATATTTTGGTCTGGGATGATTGAGATTACATGTATTATGGTCACATTAAATTTTTGTTGTAAAGTAAAAATGTAATTTAACTTCGAAGTCACATAACATCACGTAATTTCATTTTGAAAGTGGTTTAGTGGTAAAAGGTAATGGCTGCAACCATACCCAAACACAGTTGCAATCATTTGAAGCAAAATGGGTCACAGCAATATTTTTTTTCTGTCAGTTTCAAGTTCAACAACTGACATCACAGTTTGAGGGGTAATTATTCAAGGAATATTGACACTATAATATACTACCATTACTACTATCCTGTCACTTGAAGCACTTGCACCAGGATGTGACTGTAGATTCAAGCAGACCTGTTGTCCAAGAAAGTCATATGCCTACCACTACCACCTTCAACCCCCCCTTGGGGGGTTGAAGGTAGTAGTGGTAGGCGTATGACTTTCTAGGACAACAGGTCTGGGTACACACACAGGTCTTGTCAAGTGTGTGTTCGGTTGTTGAGTGCAGGGTTTCCGCTAGACCGGCTGCGGGTCCGTCGACCGGACCCATTCCCCCTGCCAGTCAAAGAGTCATTTTGACCCGAATTGACGAATCGCCCACAAAAACTTGGGGCGAATCAGTACTTTCATAGAAAATGACAGGCTCCAATTAGTCGACCCCCACAAACACGTTATCAATCGACCCTCCAAACAAACACGTTATCAACGGATTGTTACGAATTGAAGATGGTGTGTTCTGTAGACTATCCAATTTTCTCTACTTCGGTTTTTATACATCAGTGCACGACTTTCACAACTCAGCGCAAATTGGAACGCACCCTCGAATCCACATCAAAGCGTTGTTATTTCAGACCAATGTGGATTCGTCCAAATTTCTTGTGAGTGGTTTTGGGTGGAATTAAATAAAAACAATAAATAGTTGGTAGGTTTGGATTTTTTGAATGTTTCATTTTGAATGCTGTGAAGTTTATTTCTTGATAATGAAATATACTGACACATTGCGCGAATTTGCGCCGTTATTCAAGAACCGCCTTTTCATTTTCCCATTTTCATTCAACATGTTTACCAAGGTAAGATGTATGCACTTAATATTTTCCAACTTGTATTCGGCATTGAGTAATTTTTTTCAATTTTCGTTATTTTCAGATGCATAAAAATTACTTTTTGGTGTCTGAAGATTTAGACGAAATACGGCCACTGAGGCACTCAGATGCAAGGAAATGGGGGTTTTGGGACACTGGAAATCAAAATTTTCCTACGGCGGGCCGAACCATGGTCCGCCTGCCCTACCGACGACCATTGGTCGCCCCATAACGGCCTCATTCCCCCTACCCCTGGCGGAAACCCTGGAGTGAGACATCTAGATGTCTAAGAGATTTCGCTTTACCTTAGTAAAGTTAATAAAATCACTGATGTAGTCTGTTGGTTTCAGTTTCAATGAGTTTGTTCAACTGGATACTTAAAATGCTGTGTAAAGCTAATTGCTCTCCTAAGCTGATTGAGAAGAGCGATTTTTTGCCCTCCTGCATTTTTCAGAATGCCAGGCCTGTAAGTTGTTTAAAATATAAATGTTCTTGTTTGTATATAATGTAGTACTACTTTCATATATTTTTTTTTTTATAACCTGGGCTTCAGTTGCATGGTCCTGCTATTGCAGGCCCTTTATGTTACGTCAAATTTTTTTTATCACTTTTTAACCCTTTACCTAACGTTGACGATATCAAAATTTATTATTTTAAATATTATTTTTTCAAGTTTTTCAAGCAATTTCAATAAAGCCATATTATATGAGCCCTTATTGGAATGAGTCCAATGAGCTCATTCCCATGAGGGATCACATGATATGGTTTTGTTAAAGCTTTTTGAAAATTGTTTTTTTTTCAACTGCTAACTTTGCATGTAACATAGCTGGATATGGGCGATTCTTTGATTAAAGGGCTAATTTCTGTCAGAATCACATATTAACAGAATTGTATAATTATACAGGTAAAATATATATCTGGAAAATAAAATATGCCTCTCAAGTTTATTGATACAGTTTATTGTAATTTTATATGTAATTTTTCCCAAACAGTTAAAACTAGAAATCCCGTCATGAAATGCGCACAAATAGCACGTTGATATGCGCGTTAATCTACGCGTTACGACCATAGTAAGGCTATAGAATTCTGTACACATGGCCTGTGCACAAGCAATGTTTCAATCAATGGACCTCCGGGTAACCCGGAGGTCCATTGGCAGAAACATTGCCTGTGTTTGCTATGAGTAACCAGGAGAATCTGCTGTGTTTTGGATGGCTATAATCTGGGATCTAATAGTCATAAAGGCTGTAATGTAGAAACTCTTAGGTCTCTTCTACGGCACTGGCATGCACTCAAAAACAAGTGAAATGTATAGAAATAACACATGATCAACAGGGCGGTACATTAGATGGCTTTAGACAAACAGCAGGTGTCCTCAAGGCTAAAAGACCAAAAAAGGGTACAGACAATCTACACTGTGTTACCGTACTAGAAAACCAATCATCAACAACATATCACATGCCATCGTGGCCACATTCGTGCACATTCACACTTCTGACTGCAGGGTGTACACATCTACCATGGAGCTACCAGATAGATTGGAGAAAACCATCGCAGCTCTGGGCATCTCATGTCCTGTCTCCTGGACTGTCCAGGAGGTAGGCATGAGTGTCTACCTGAAATTGGAATTCCAAGTTAAGAAACATGAAAAAGACGAAACACCATCCTCTTCGGGGAGAGGTAGCACCTTTGGAGAGAGGATCCCCTCTCCCACTGGTCCTCACCCGAAGAGGCACGGAGGCCCTGAGAAGAGAAAGAAGAAGAAGAGTCCATCAACCAAGAGCAGGGTCGCCCGGCGCTTGGAGGCATTCAGGAACAGGAAGAAAGAGTTGAGTGAGGGGGTGGAGGTCCTGGAGGCAGCCGCCAGTTCCCCTCCTAGTCCCACTGGTACTCCCAATCAACTGCCGGCTCCTATTCAGTCTTATTTGACAGAGTTGGTTAAATGCCCAGTTGCATTATGGGAAATATTTGCATGTTGAAATTTTAATATCTAATGTTACGCAGAAGCATGAAGAGTGTTAGTTAACTGGCAGAGTGCTGGAAGCCTATATTTGTGCTTTATTCTGAAGTGCAATTACTGCAACTTAATGGCTTCGTATTCTGTGGATGTGTTTCATATTGTCTTTGAAATGAAATTATTTTGTCTGTTGGGATTTGCCTTGAGACAATTTATGGAAGAGTGTCGCCCTGGCTGTCGAAAGTATCATTAAACATGAAAAAATAAATAACTTTATCAGTTGAAACAAGGTGCAACGCCACCCGTATCCTCCGCCAAGAAGTGGTTATTAGCCAGAAACCATAAAAATTGAAATTTTATAAGTCGAAAAAGGCCCATAACTCAAGAATAAATAATTGGACAAAAGCCGTTGCCTGTGAATATCCCCCCGCCCCCCCCCCCCCCCCCCATGGTGGTCTATCAGCATACCAAACATCATTTAATTCCAACATCCACTGACTGAGATATGAAGGTCCAAAGTTGTTACGAAGGACGGGACCCATTTCTATTTTCACACAAACTTCGTTTTAGCGGGGAATAATAATGATTAGCTGTAATTACTACAAAAACAGAAGTGAGTGGCAGTTGGTAATTTTTAGAAGCAATTTAATTATATCAGTATTGCTATAGCTCTTGAATTCTGTTTTGGTTGCTTGGTTTCCCATAATCTCTATGCAGAGTTACCCCCCCCCCCCCCCTTGTGTATAACAGAAGCATTCCCAAAGCCAATAAGCAGGGAGGTAACTCTGCATAAAGATTATGGGAAACTAAGGAATCTGATTGGTTAGTTATAATCTATATAAATGATCTATATAAATAAAATAACGAGTACTTGGAATAGGGTCAAAACTAACAAGAATAGACCAGAAATTGCTAAATATAGTAACAATAAGCAAAACTGTTCCAGCTGATAGGCTCTTCTATTCTACTGGAGTATACTACAGGACAAAGGAACATGCCTAGGTAGACGTAAACTATTGCATATATAGATAGAAACTGAGAATTCTGAAAGAATTCGAAATAGTAAAACTTTTCAGGTTGTTTGTGGTAATTAGATTTACTCCGATTCAATCGAACACCCCCCTCCGAACATACCCCCTGTCCTATAAGAAGGGTTTAGGTAACGTAGCAATAACGTGCTACCATAGAAACCAAGATGGCGGCCTCCAGTATACAAAATGGATGACTGAAACACTTATCACCCTAACAACACGCGCTGTGCATGCGCACTAACACCACATATCACTATGGGGATGACGTCACAACATGGCCGCTCACGCGGGTTACCATAACAACACAACATGGCGCCACTAGGTCACGTGACATGGACGTCACTTCCGAGGTCATCCAAATATTGCCCCAAACGTGCAAGACATACTACTTACCGGTAGTTAGCAATCCGTTACCCTATGCTTTGCAAAAAATAGAGACTCCCCTCCCCCCCCCCCCCCCCCACACACACTTCCTCCTCCTGGCTTAGCGGCCCATGGACTGATGTACAGACGCAAAAAGGAAAGGTTATAATTAACCTGACCGAGCGTTGTGTCTTACCTGGTATTACTCAGTGCGTGCATTTGAAGATTATTCGTGGCACTAGTTCTCCTAGGCCTGTCTTGGGCATGTGGTTGTCTGTAAAACGGGGAAGGTGGCTTTATTGCTCACACCATGGGTGGGTCAACCAAACGTTGCACGTGGAATTCTCAACATTTATTGATTTAACCTTCATTTTTTTTGTTACAGAATAATGGACAGCGAAGACAAGCTGATTGACGTCGAGTCAGTGTTTCTCGACATAACTGACATGGGGGAGGGTGACGATCCCATTCGGAGACTGTGATGTTTCTCACCCGGGAGTCTTGAGTGCTTAGTCAGATAATGTTGACAATGCAGATAATGTTGTAGAATATCTGCCTATTGCCTCGTCAATGCTCATGGCTTCTTCAACCCCTAGAAAAGAAGTAGAAGAGGAGACCAGGTGGATTGGATGGGACCCAAGGGGGAAATGGGGGTAGCCCCCTCCCTATAGCTCAGGAACTTCTGGCCGCCTGGTATTCGACTCTTTGCCCTCCCCTCTGCCAAGTGGTATCAGATACTTTCTGCGGAACATTTTCTTCAAAATGACGTAAATTGCAACTTATGAGCTTAAACATTCAATTTTCCTCCCCCCGAAGGCCAGCCGAACACCCACCAATGAGAGATAACCCCCCTTTCTTTTTCGGGCGTTTAGAAGGGGGGTGGGTAGTAGGGCTCCTTCACAATGACGGACGCCGAATGGGGTTAACACGAGCCCCCCCCCCCCCCCCCCCCCCGTGCTGTCCCCTTTGACGTGTTGCGATGAGCCCCCACCCCCCTTCCAATGGGTTAGCGATCCCTGCACATCACCAGCAAGTCCAACAAAAGGAAAATCGTCAAATGCGAAAAGGACTGACTCGTAGCCAATCGGACCAGTGGATTTGTGAGCGAAAACGTGTGTGTTACCAATGACAAAACAAAGTAGATGATACCGACGAACGAACCAACTAATGAAACTGAAGGTAAACGTGTAATGACGTTTAAAAAAAAAAAAAAAACCTTTAGGCATACTTACCAATTTGGGTTAAGAAATGATGAACATCACAGCGTGGTTGCCATTAACATCACAGCGCCGTTGCCACTTTTCACAACTGGGTTGTTCACTTTGACGGGCTGTGTTGGGGTTATTCTGCATCCGGGATCTGTCGGGATAAGTTTTTTAAATCGAAGGGATATTGTTTAGGCTACGAGGGCCATTTCCTGGCGGCGTCAGAACAATGGGGCATCACTAGG
>CM062289.1:56745859-56787037 GCA_031216915.1 Pictodentalium vernedei
TACTGGTAAAATAGGACCCGGCCACCAATGCATGGGGGTGAACGTCAACTAAAATGGGCAGCGAAGGTGTAAACGATTCGATAAATTTTACTTTACACAATTGTTGCTGTCACAATTAGCCTTAGTTGCAGAAAAGTGACCTTAACACCAATAAATCCTTTTTTAACACTGTTGAGTAATGGGAAAAAACATTAAAGAATCTTCATCTCCCAAACCACTGCTCCAAAAGCTTTCATATTTCAAATATAACATCTTTGGAACATTGATCACATGTTTGTTGAAATCAAATCCCCTGGGCCCATATTTGGCGGGAGGCGGGTCTTTTCGGCCTCGGGAACATTCGGCCTCGGGAACATTCGGCTTGGGAACATTCGGCCTCCGTTTTAAACTACGTAGACTAAGAGAGACACGGGTTAAGATGAGTTTAAACACCTTTATTACAACTAAAAACAAAAATAAATACAGCGTAATATACAATATAAAATACATTGACAGATATATTGACAAATACAAAATACAATTACACTTTAAATATATACTGGGGACAGAACCTCAAATATCTAGATGTAGTTAAATCATTCTCTTTATATTTCTCCCATGCTTCCTCTAACTTCTTGGATATCTTTGTTGTTACAATTTCCAAATCGCCTTCAACCACATTCACCCTCGCAATCTTGGCCTCGCCTAATAAGGTAGGTATTAGCAAGTAAGTAAGCGAGCCAGATTGATGTTGGACAAATGAAATGAAAAGTTTCTGCACGCCAAAGGCGCACAGGAACGATGTGGGATTGAAATCCCCTGCGACCTCGAAATGGAAGATGGCTAGGAATTTTGCATAGCTACAAGAGTTCTGTTCCGTGATGTTGGACTATTTTCATGATACACTTATATATGTGAGGATTTGTTTTTACGCTAGAAGTGTTCAATAAATGTTCAAAGAAACCGTGAAAAACGGTATAAGATAATCTATCTCATCAATGACAATTACAGTCCACATAAAAGGTTTAAGGGTCCGTGGTAACTGTAAAAACAGTATATGATCTCCTAATCAAGTGCTATCAAATCAATCAAGATTCAGTCGCCCTATAAAAACTCTGCATCAGTATCCCATCAAAGCCCAGAAACTTTAATCACAACTTCATGCAGAAGAACTTATGAAAACAATTTTTTTAAGGTGAGTTGTGCCAAACAACATCCAAGAAGAAACATATCATTTCGGGTTTGCATGTCGGCATTGGAACACATATATTGTCATTCTGTTGTTCAGTTCAGTGGATTTTATACAATGGACTTTATATTTCATTATTCATTATGGATTGGTCTTGTGCTTAATATATTTCTGCTTTAGGAAAAAAGGTAGGTACGCCGTATATATTATTCTTTAAAACAATACCCTAGACAACCTCCTAATATAAAAAAAAACAAACAAAATGAACTAAAAAAATGATTTTTTAAAGTTATTTTTCAACTCCCAAACTCCCAAAATTTTTTACCAAAAGTGGGAACATTCGGCCTCAAAAGTGGGAACATTCGGCCTCGACTGAGGCCGAATGTTCCCAGAAAAATACCTGGGGCCGAATGTTCCCGAGGCCGAAAAGACCCGGACCCTATTTGGCTCGCTATGGGAGTTCAAATTAGTGCAATATGAGGAATGTTCTTTAAAAATCTTCTTCTTCAGATACAGTGATCAGAAACTTTTGATATTTGGGTTTGCAGCTTCCTTGGGGGGGGGGGGGGGGGGGGGGGGGGATTAAAGTTTGTTCAAGCCAAGTCCCTGAGTTCATATTTGGGCTTCCTGAGGGAGCCCGAATTATAACTTGGTTCAATATGAGGAATATACTTCAAAAATCTTCTTCACATTCACCAGTCAGATTCAGATTCATATTTTTTATTTTGCGGTATAATTATACATGCACAACAGATTTGATTACATGGTTATTATAACAATACATAATGCACATGTATATACCGCACGGAGATGACATAGCCAGATTGGCTGTCTACCTGTCGCCTCCTTGTAATAAATATGTTATGTACACGGTACTGCAAATCGACGTGGAATTGAATTATTATTAAGTGTGCAGCCTCACCTTCGACATCCATCAAGATTTAGTACTATTTTAAAATCTGTTTTGCACTCCCGGTGGCTCGCTGTGAAAGGAAACGGGACGAGATACTCAGAGGTACTTCAAACTAGGAAAAAGATGTGTATGACGATTGACCTGGTAAAAGAGGCAATAATTTGAGCAAAATCTATATAGACCTGGGAATGATAGTGGTGGCGTTCAGTGCTCAAAATAACTGTTTTTCTTTGCCTAGCAAAATGCTACACATTTCCAATAAATGAATAGCATTTTGTAAAAATTACATAGCTATTTTTGTATACCAGAGTTATGTTATGCTGTTTTGTATTGAATTCTTCTAAGTAGATAGAATAGTTTCCATCCATTTCTGGGCATTTCCAAATGATCTGCAACACATGAAACATTTACTATGTTTTTTTTAAACTGAACTGCCTTTAAGGGGTTGCATGGACTTGGATATTTTCAAATGGCATCTTGGTTGTTAAAAAGAGTTCTCAAAATGGAAGTTGGGATTTTTAATTTGATGGGCTTGAAGTTATTTTTAATGGATATTTTATGCAAAATGTTGTAAAAACAGGAAGAATTTAAACCATTAGAATTCATCTTACATATGAAGTCGCAAATGATGCTTGATGGAGAGTTAATCTGAGTTATGCCTGGAATGTTCCACAATCAGAAGTAAAGCATCAGTGAACTAGTTTTCAAATTTGTTTGCAAATTTTCATTTACATTTTGCGATACAAGATAATCAACTGCAGCCTAATAGGCTGCAGTTGATTATCTTGTATCGCAAAATGTTATACATACATGATATACTCGCCCAAAAAAGAAAGTGTGCATTGCAGAAATTGATCAAACTCCAGAAAAATAATTTCGTAGGTGTAAAGAGTGTTAACCTGTTCATGAATAAGTTGTATTGAACACAAAAACAGCTTTCCCCCCGTTAAAATTTCATTAACGTTAAATGACATGCTGCACGTTTGTGAAAAGGCATGTTTTGCACGTGGAGAGTCTGAAAATTCATGCAGCAGTGTGAATCCTTGGGTATTTAAACACTAAGTAAGGCCTTCCTATCGTTCACATTCAAACTTGCGCTGCTGTTTAAAACGACTCCACATTAGCATGCCAAGATTGACAATGAATCAACGACTCCTTGCCCTGGTTATAATTAGAGCTGGCAGAACACACAGAGAGGTTGCCCAGCATTTGAACTGCCACCGTAACACTGTAGACAGGCTAGTCCATCCGCATCGACATGCACAACATGATGACGTTCGAGACCGACCCCGCTCAGGGAGACCCCGAGTTACCACCCCTGTACAAGATCTGTATATCCGTGTCGTCCATCTCCGGAACCGGCAACAAACGGCAAACGACGACAGCCAGGAACATCCCTAACCTGAGACGGATACATCCCTCAAACAGTAATCAACCGGCTGAGAGAATACGGCTTACATCTTCGAAGACCTGCAAGTCCGATTTTGACGTTACATCATCGTAGCGCTCCGACTGCAGTAGTGTAGAGTAGGGTTAGGGTTAGCCTAACCTAATCCTAACCTAACCCTAACCTAACCCTACCTAACCTAACCCTAACCCTACCCTAACTTGTTCACTTCCATGAGGCGTAGAAGCACAGCAGTAGTCGATGCAGACGGAGGTCATACCAGATATTGAGTGTGTGACTTTTGTGTTTGACCTTATTGTCTTTGACTCTCCATGGCACCAAGAGTATTCGTCGTAGCGTAATGAAATTTCTTGTGTTGATCACAAATTGATTCATCTGTGATTGAATACAATTTCCATGAATGAAAATGATATATATCTTTTTTTAGTGTTATTCTTTAGCATGCACACTTTCTTTTTTGGGAGAGTATAATCGAACAATGTGTAGCTTTTTGCAAGTTTTGCATAGCAAAAAGCGACGCGACACGGCTTATTTTGAGCCCTGGTGGCGTTGGTGCAAGAAGTATCTACGCATTACAGTCGGGGCAATAAGGATTGTTACATTGGACATTAGCAATATATGATGACAGCAATTTGAATTTGAATTTTCTTTTGAATTCATTACGGTTAATGAGGTTATGAGGCTTATCCAATGATCTTGTCTGTGTTTTGCTTACCCGTATGTGGCCCCGTTTGCCTAGTGTTCATATATGATGGGTTGCGTAAGATACTGAAGTACTTATTCATGGACTGGGGAAGTATATCTTGTTTCCAGTCGAACATGAAAAGGCAGGCCTGTAATATGAACATATCATCCACCTCAAGAATTTTATCTTTTAAGAACAGAGGGTCTGTATGCGAATTAAATTTTTTGTTGTTTTTTATTGGAGTGAACGTTTTGTAATGTGAAAAGTTTTCTTACTGTGCTTTTGATATTTGCTATACAGTATCCTTAGGGAGTTGAGATTCAAGTTTGTTCAAGCCAAGTCCCTGGGTTCATATTTGGGCTGGAAAATGTTGGGTCCGGACGTAGAAATTTTGGACCAAAATTTGGGTTTTGTTTTATGCGTTTTGTTAAATTTCGAGACAAAAAAATTGGGGTCTGGTTTGGACTTGGAAAATTTTGGACCAAAATCCGGAAATAAGTTTTTTTGTTTTTTTTTATGCGTTTTGGTCAATTTTAAGACAAAACATTTTTTTTTCTTTCTCATACTGAAAATTTGGGGTCCCGGTGGGGAAATCTGGAAAGGAGTTTTTGTTTTTTATGCGTAAAGGTCAATTTGAAGACAGAAAAAAAACAATTTTAGCCTGAAAATATTTTGTTTGTGCCCCCCCCCCCCCCCCCCCTCAAAAAAAAGAAGAAAAAACTTTTTATGCATTTATCTCAATTTTGTGACGAAAAAACTGCAGGAACTGAAAAATGAAGGAAAGTCACTTCATTTAGTTGGTGTATGTTTTTTTTAGGAGGAGAGGTTGCAACTTATTCAAATCAAGTCCCTGAGTTGATATTTAGACTATCATGTCAGGTGAGCACCCTCGGGTCCTCTAGGGCCTCTTGTTTTTTTAAATAGGGCTCTTTGATTTTTCGGTTCTTTTTTAAAAACCGAAACTGAACCATATTTCTGCCAAACCGCCGAATTCTTTAACTGAGAATTTGCTTTTGCTTTTTATTTCCTTTCACAGATCATATTTGATTGTGGATGTGGAAATTGCACTCTTGTGATTTTCAGTTACTTTTTTCATTTCTAATTCCAGAGGTGGTAATGAAATATTTCCCTTCCAAATCAACATCATACGGTGGCTGATTTAGGACACTCAAATATTCATTTTTATCTCGTTATAACGAGATACTATCTCGTTATAACGAGAAAACATCTCGTTATAAACGAGAAAGTATCTCAGTATAACGAGAAAACATCTCGTTATAACGAGAAAACATCTCGTTATAACGAGAAAGTATCTCGTTATAACGAGAAAAAAATCTCGTTATAACGAGAAAGTATCTCGTTATAACGAGAAAAGATCTCGTTATACCGAGAAAAGATCTCGTTATAACGAGAAAAGATCTCGTTATCTCGAGATAAAATCACGTGACTCTGATGACATGAAACATATAGCCTCCACCACCAAAACAGTTTATATATCTCGCGGGTGTTTTCAATATTCTGGATGTAATACATGGGAAAAATACCTACCCACCCTCACCCCCACCCCCAAGCATCCCAACCATGCCCGTGAAATACCGCTCCTCTCCCTCGCACATGTTGTCAACGATAATTACGATAAGCGCATATAACTCTCATACCAATAAACACAGAAAATGAGATGGAATTCACACAAACAAATGAAACAACTAGCGTAATAAACTCGCTGCCCCCCCCCCCCCCCCGCCCCTCCCCCACACCGTATGTGGAACACTTTTTCGACACACGGCACTCAAAACACGACTATAGCCTCAGCCCCAAAACAGTGTACATATCTTACGCGTGTGTTTAATACTGTGAATGTAATACACGGGAAACACTCCTACCCCTCTCCTTCCCAAAGCATCCCACCAATGTTCGCGAAAAACCTCCCCTCCCCCTCGCACATGTTATAAAAGATAATTATGACAAGTGTATTTAACGCTCATACTAAAAGAGCAAGGACAGGGACGTGAGAAGGGTAAAAAAAAAAAATATTGGGAGAGGGGTATCAAGGCGGAGATCCGTGCAAAAGGGGCGCCCATTGTGCTGACAGTAGCATGATTCGAGTCGCGCAGTGGCGAGGTAGGGGAGAGCACCAGATGTGGTATCCCCTTCTCGTTGGCGGGGTCCTGGGGCCCTTCCCTGGGAAAATTTTGAAAAATATGAGGGCCAAAACTCGCGTTCTCAGTGATTCTGAGGCCGCTGAGACACTACCAATTCGAATTATCTGCTTGTTTCGTAATTAGGCTAGCTTCTGAATTTATCCGTTTGGTCAACCTCTTCGTTTGTGATTTGTTTTGGACTGACTTCAAACATCTCCACGAGTTCAATCGGGACCATGGGTTAATATTTTTTTTATTTGATTTTTTTTTTTTGGGGGGGGGGGGGGTGGTAAATATCCCCCTTACACCCCCCCCCGGTTTAACGCCACTGAGAAAGGATGGAAAACAGAAAAATGAGATGGAATTCACACAGACAAATTAAACAACAAAAGCGTAATAAACTTACTGCCACCCCCTCTCCACACTCTTCCCCCCATACACAAGGAGAGATTTATTTATTTATTTATTTATTTATTTATTTATTTATTTATTTATTGGAATTTGACGACTCTTTCAGCAGCCAGGGTCATGTCGTGTAATCTAGTTCTACGGGTGGAGGAAGAACCGAAGAATCGGAGAGAACCACTGAGCAGCGGCGAGCAACCGTCGAACTCTCCAACGTACTAACCCGGTAGAATTTGAGTTACATATAGAGTTCTAACGCAAGTTGAAGACGACAGTATATAGCTTCACAAAAGTGACTTTAAACACCAATAAATAATTAAATAAATTCCCTATACCAGTGATGACTATAGTCGTCATGCTTCATATTCCATGTTCAGCTCAATCTGTCAGTGAACAAAACGAGAAGTTTATTAAAAAAACTTTAGTGCTGAAGCGGCATGGGGGGTGGGGGTGGGGTGGGAGGGGGACACTCCATCCAATAACATCGACCCCCACCCCCACACAAAAATCAAACTGCCACTTATAATTCCCAAACCTCCCTTCTCTCAAGATGCCCAGAATGGGCCCCAGAGCATTATAATTTGAAAAAAAATCACACCCGGACCCCACCAATGGGAGGGCGTACCTCCCAAACTCTCCGTCCCCTGCCTCAAACCTCGAGACATGCCCGTGGTATGTCGTTTTGGATCCTCGCGATATTACTGCCCCCCCCCCCCCCCCCCCCCCCCCCCCCAACACACACACAATTTGGGATCCTAGCTCAACACAGTAAAAAAACAATTTTCTAGAGCTTCAGTATTCATGCATTACGTTATTGTTATATTATATACACCATTTAATTCTATTTCTAAGAACTGCACAAGTTATCGGTATACCGTATATATTGGCCTAATCATGATAACCCTTTTACCCACCGCAGCGACACAAACCGTACGTGTAATATACAAAATTCGCAACTCAAAATTTATGTTCATAATTTTTTCTCCCAAACCATAGTTTATGATATCACATCGAAAAGTGCCCGACGAGTTCGTTCAAATGAGTGTCATAAGCCGTTTAGTTTGGAAGAAAAAAATGAATTTCAATTATTTTTTGTGTAAAAATAATTGTGGGTCAACTATTGTCTTCAACTTGCGTTTGGTAAAAGGTTAATGACACCATAATGTGTTCCCACGACAAACATGTACAGCTACCTACTATATAATTATGAGAGCGCGGTAGCTCATTTGTGAGAGTATCGAGCTTAAAACATAGAGATCGACGGTTCGATTCTGACCCGCGTTGTGCCTTTAGGCAAGACACTTAATCCCAATTGTCCACGTGGCCTGACGTGGGGTCACGGTGGCATTATGTGCTAGGGCGTACTGCACGTCGATGGTGCACGTGCCTTCAACCGCTGTAACTCTAATTCTGTCGGGTTAGTATGTTGGAGAACTTGACGGTTGCTCGCCGCTGCTCAGTGGTTGTCTCCGGTTCTTCCTCCACCAAGGGGAACTACCCTACATGACATGCCCCTGGCTGTTTGAAAGCGTCGATAATAAATAAATCTCTCCTTGTGTGTGGTGGTGGTGGTGGTGGGAGGGAGGGGGGGGGGCGGCAGTAAGTTCATAAGGCTATAGTTGTTTAATTTGTCTGTGAAAATTCCATCTTATTTTCTGCTTTTCATCCTTTCTCAGTGGCGTTAAAACCGGGTAAGGGTGGGGGGGGGGGGGGGGGTAGGAGGTATTTACCACTCCATCCCACTTCTTCAATAAAAAACATTATTAACCGATGGTCCCGATTAAACTCGTGGAGATGTTTGAAGTCAGTCCAAAACAAAACACAAACGAAGAAAATTAATCGAGCGGAAAAATTCAGAAGCGCGCCTAATTACGAAACGAGCAGAGAATTCGAATTGGTAGTGTCACAGCGGCCTCAGAATCACTGAGAACGCGAGTTTTGGCCCTCATGTTTTTCAACATTTTCCCAGGGAAGGGCCCCAGGACCCCGCCAACGAGAAGGGGATACCACATCTGGTGCTCTCCCCCGCCTTGCCACTGCGCGACTGGAATCATGCTACTGTCAGCACAATGGGCGCCCCTTTTGCATGGATCTCCGCCTTGATACTCCTCTCCCAATATTTTTACCTTCTCACGTCCCCTGTCCTTGTTCTATTACTATGAGCGTTTAATACACTTGTCGTAATTATCTTTTACAACATGTGCGAGGGGGAGGGGAGGTATTTCGCGGACATTGGTGGGATGCTTTGGGAAGGAGAGGGGTAGGAGTGTTTCCCGTGTATTACATCCACAGTATTAAACACACGCGTAAGATGTGTACACTGTTTTGGGGCTGAGGCTATAGTCGTGTTTTGAGTGCCGTGTGTCGAAAAAGTGTTCCACATACGGTGTGTGGGGAGGGGGGGGGGGGGTGGGCAGCGAGTTTATTACGCTATAGTTGTTTCATTTGTTTGTATGAATTCCATCTCATTTTCTGTGTTTATTGGTATGAGATTTATATGCGCTTATCGTAATTAACGTTGACAGCATGTGCGAGGGAGAGGAGCGGTATTTCACAGGCATGGTTGGGATGCTTGGGGGTGGGGTGGGTAGGTGTTTTTCCCATGTATTACATCCAGAATATTGAAAACACCCGCGAGACATATAAACTGTTTTGGTGGTGGAGCTGAGGCTACACTGTTAAAAAATCCGTTTTTTTCCTGGTGATTTGTACCGTTAATATATGTATGTATATTGTGCAGATGCAATAACGGTGCTTTCGACGTTTTTTTCTATGCAGATGATCTGAGAACAGAGCTTTATGGGATAGAACTATTTTAAGTTCGCGCGGTTTTCCTTTTTTTGGCGTTCCAGATCGCCGCCATTATTATTTTTATCATTCCACCAGCATACCAGCATATGATAATCATCAATATTCAAGGTAAGTATTTGAAAGCTATTTTTATGATGTTTCTGTAAGTATTAACCATCAGAAACCTATCCTGGCGTCACCATACAGTCCATTACTTACACATAAGTGAAGGATTCTACTTGGAAAACAATTGAGTCTGAAGTGGCGTTTCTCGCATTCGCTGCTCTGCGACTGCAACTCTCACTGATCTGCAGGCAACTTGTTGCATAAACAACAGCGACAAGTTGCTCCCTCGCGAAATGTTGGCCCAGGTATATATCGCTAAATTGTAATGCCAATGGCCATGTTTACTGTTGTTTAAAAATTGAGCGTTTTTAACTTTGAGGAGGGGTGGTTTCCTTTGAAGTTTGATTCGACCAATGAAAGTCAAGTTCAAGAAATGAATCATTTGGCCTGGTCAGTCACGGATTTCGTAAATAAACACACGAGGCATTCATTTAGATCGGCAAATTATCAAATCGTTTTACTTTTTACGAATTTGGAGTGCCGTAGATTTCTGCCCTATTAATAATAATTAATATGCTGGACGTTTTACCGGTGGGATTGGGAAGGAAGTATTCATTTCGATATTTATAATTAAGGGAGAAGTCGTTGTTGAACAAACAAACGGAGCATTCAAATTTTCATTAATTTACAACTCTGCCCAGGGTGTCGGGAGGCAGATTTGATCAGCGCACCGCCCCTGATTCTAACCCGACATCTTTGCGACCTGAACTATTTATTTTCTCGAATCCATTTTATTGAACGCTCCTTTAACTCTCCGAAGCGTGGAACCTTTAAATCAAGTGTGCTCCCCAATTGGAAAATTCACCACGCGAAGGGCATTTCGAGTTCGTTCGACGATAATTATATTTTAAAAGCTTCTCATCAACACTGAAAGAACGAAAAGTTCTTCCGAGAACAAGAGATTGTGTCTTTGAAAGGAACAAGAGATTGTGTCTTTGAAAGGAACAAGAGATTGTGTCATTGAAAGGAGTTGTATACCGTAAACACAAAAACAATGTGTAGGCGTAAACACCCAAAACGAATTAAATTTACTCATATTTTGCAAATGTTATTCTTCACATTTCTGCTGTTCTGGCCTTGGCCTTGGGTAAGTCACAGACCTTTCTCATATGTGCTGTGTGCATCGTCGGATCGCCCATTCTATTGGCATTGTGGGTAATTTCAATGCCCCTCCAAAAATTGTAAACACTGAAGTGAGAGCTGTTTGGTGGTCGCCCAACACAACTTTGGGTTCGACGATTTACCCCATAGAACCCCATAGATATCCCCATAGAACCCCATAGATACCCCATAGAACATCACCGGTACCCCATAGATACCCCATACTACATCAGGGAACCGGAAGATTCGGCCCAGTCTTTTTCGGCCCCAGTTATTGATTGGAGATAAGGCTGGAAAAAAAAGCAGTCTGAAAAAATTTGTCCAGGTATGTAATTTTACAACAATTTCAAGATCTTTGACTCAGAAATACAGAATGGATATTGCTGAAGAAATACTCTTAATAATACCGTTCACAGCTTGTTTTAATACATTTCACTCGCTTTTATGTGAGCTGTGAACTGTGTCACTTGGAAGTAATTCTATACAAATGTTAACGACTCATTAATAAAACGTTTTACACAAGGTTTCGACTCTTGGGTTTTTTGTTTTTTTTTTACAAAAAAAACCCCATTCTATTAATGGGTCGTTAAATGGTAAATCCGGGTCCGTCGTTTCACTCAATTACACCCAATTAAACCCAATCAACACAAAATTAACACTCAATTAATACCCAATTAATAAAAACGTCAAAAAAATGTTTTTTGGGGTGAATTCTAGGAACAAGACTATAGTGCGCCGATCGAACCCGTTACTTCGTCGGACAGTTTGAGGTAAGCCAGGGAGCAATTTCGCTAGAAAATTTTGATTCGCAGTTTTGCTAACCATTTTCGAAAATGATTGGCAATCCAAACGAATTGATTAGCAGTTTCAGGCCTATAGATTTCATAACAGGAAACAGTATGAACAGAAATTCGATTTTTGAAAACAGTGTGTGTCGTGTTTAGCGCTGGTAATTTACCCTGCGTGCGCCCTTTTTTCAGACAAAACCTATTGTGAAATACACCACAAAATATGTGTAAACTACAGGGTTTTTCTTACCGATCAGAGCCGAATATCGGCCCCATTCCTAATAGGAAACAGTCACTTTTTTGCCAGTTTCCTCCCAAATATTATTTCCCAATTCACTCAAGTTGGGTATTCATTTGTGTGTAACCAGTCGCTTATTTTTAAGTGACAATGACCGAAAGCAGAAGGGGTTTACAGTGTAAAATTCTTTTGATGCGATGGTTTTCACTGGTGCTGATTTGACCTTGACCGGCATGTTCTCCTAGACGTCCGTGCTCTATTGGCCAATAATCATTCAGTTGTAATGTTGCACATCAAGGGAGCTAATTTCATTACCAACGGGTTCTGTGCTTCTCATAAACACGGTACCGATTGACATGTTCCGTTCACATATGAAATCCTGTCTGATAACCTGTATTTTACCCACACCGTACCGTCTGATATTCCTGCTGACTGATGTCATGAAACAAATCGTCCCCAGACCGAATCGTCCCAAATTGTGTTATGCAATACATGATGAAAACGGTAAACCAATCATATGCATTCATCAACATAAATAGACGGGAGTTTCATCATTCTCGCTAAAATTAATACGGAAATTCCAAGAAAACGTCACACATACGTCATTGGTTACTAAAATATCCTCAGCATGCGAGATGTAGGAATACCCAACTACGCTCCCAGAACATAACAGTGTCGCGTCGTGTTTTCTTTACCGCGGATAGTCGGGATGTAAGTTAATATTTATTACCGGTAACCATACAAAATGCTTCGCTGTTGCACGATCCATTATTGCTTTTTGAATCGCAGCGTCGGGATTTTGTATCGCGAATTGCGATGCGAAGCTGGCGAAATTGCTGCCTGCAAGCTGCTATAGAAAATTCAAACAACATTATAATATTGAAACATGAACCTGAAACTAAAAAAATACTCCCCCTAACGTAACCCTTTAGTAAGTTTACCCAACGCTGATAGCTGACGACACTTGCAACAAAAAATCTTGCAGAATTAAAATTTTCCATTTTTGGTCTAAAAGAAAGCATAGCTGCTGACCCTTCATTGGAACGAACAGAAGAGGCTTGTTACAATGAGGGGGCCAATCGGGCCATAAGCTGTTTTAATATAATGCAGCAAAATTGTGAAAGTGTGTTGGGGGGTCCATTTTTTCTAGGTAACCACGGAGGTGTACGATGGAAAATATGTTTTTAAGGGTACACGATGGTGGGGGTTTTTGATGATGCTGCTTGTTATACGCCCGCTTGCAAAATGGGACGTATTATGTGAATGGTCTCATCGTCTGTCCGTCCGTCCGTCCGGACCAACAAATGGCGGGTTGTGTGGCTATAAATTGTTTGGCTACAAGCTCTCTCTGTGGCTTGTGAATTGTGTGGCTAATGTCCATCATTATGTTGGTCAAGTGTCTATCCAATGGTTGTGTGGCTATTTTTTGTGTAGACAAAGGGCGATTAGGAGACTATTTTGTGTTATGTTATATGACTAGCCACAGTACCACTGGGACTGTCAATGGATATCCATACACTTGAGACATTTTTGTTCAAACCAGAAAAAAAAACATTGTTTAAGAGGCTTTACATGTATATAGCCCTATAGATAAGAAGCTGTTTATACCATTATTTATTTTTGTCATTGTGTGGCTAACCACATAATACAAAATAGCCACACAACCTCCCTTTATACACACAAAAGGTTTGAGCTGGGTTAAATTGGGCATGTGGATTTAGTATAACAAAATACAGGTTGGATTCATTTTCCGTTTCTAGCGGCCCATTTGCAGTAGAGTTATGGGAATTTTGCCCAAGTTCTCGTTTCTTGACGATAACTTACGATGTCATACATGGAATGGAAAGAAATTCAGTATGTGGGTTTATTAGGCCAAGAAAAAAAAGTGTTGTGGTTGGGGTTTCCCGATCGACCCTAATTTTTCCTTGCGACCCTAATCAATTTTTAACCCAAATTTGCAAAAATTCAGTCACGCAATTTCATCGCGGAACGTATTTCCATCGCAATCCATACAAACGTCTTCATCAATTAAGTTCATGTACTATATATGTGCAACTTGTAAGTACGTTTTAACAGGTCTTGCCGCGAGAGGTGAGCAATAAAAGCCTCGCATGCACCACGCTCTTGTCTATCCACTGTAGTATTGCGGGCGGAGTAAATAGTGCAAACACTTACAAACGTGATTGGACCTTCTGTTCGTGCAGTCCTTCGATTTTGAAAAACCCAGGTGCGCATTTAGTTGCTCGCTGCTTTTGGGATTCAGGCGCGCACTTTTTGTGGGGCACGCAACATCAGGCTTGTACACATTTTTTCGAGACTCACTACAATTTTTTGACGCACTAAAATAACTTAAGGTGCCTCATTGGAACGAGGATGACAATGCTGGTTACAATGTGGAGTAATAAGCTATACTTTTGAGGCATGAATCTGAAAACCCATTAAAATCTAAATGGGAGTTTTCATGAATAGTGTTAATGTAGTTGGACATGAGTCACATGACTGACAATAACACCCCTTAGAGCTCTCATTGACCTCATGCCTTGTCTGTCATTTAGCTGAGCAACTGGTTTATTGTTTATGCATTTTCACCAAATTTAATAGTCATTTCCTTTTGTTGAATTTCTAGCTTTGTGGTATACTGTAATTCCTGAATGGCATCGGTATCATGCTAATTACTGACTTACCGTACCAGGGAAAACTAAAAATACGAAACTGAAAAATACCCCGGGATATTAGCTCAAAAGATCAGACAACAGATCATTAATTCAAGTTGGCTCCCAAGATGAGACCAGTGGATTACTTTTTTTCACCAGTACATGCCACCGGTTCGGGGAATATTTTCTCTCTGCTTTTTATTACTTGTGTTGACTGGTGGCAGATGCTAAGTTATTTCCAATGAATGACAAATTATACATTCATTATTCCTAACCCCTGTGGTAATCCCGGGAAGTGAAGCAGTGCTTGCTTACTGTGGTAAACAAGCTGTGTTTTACTGTTAAAATAGGATCCGGTAACCAATGCCTGGGGTGGTACTAGTAGTCCTCTAAAATGGGCAACATGGGTATAAACGATTGGCTGGACTTGATTTTATATCCATGTTGCGGTCACGATAAGTCGATTAGCCATTGTGCAGAAATATGAGAACTTAAACACTAATAAATAAATTATTCTTAAAATCAGCCTGTCTTATCAATTTTCATCCTTGTGATTCTGAAGTTAAATTGGTTCTATCTGAGTCCCTTCCGTTGAGGGCACTATGCTAGCGAGGGCACTATTGGGTTCCCAGCGCAACACTATGAGAGCATAGTGCCCGAAACGGAAGGCATTAATGGGTTTAGCACATAACACCAACACTTTTCACTCATAACTTTCCTTATCTGTGTCAGAATGTCTTGTCGATTTGAGTAATAAACAACACTCGTTTATTTCATGTAATTGACAAGACTGTGTACATTGTATTTACTTGGGAACAAATAATTACAACACCCCCTTTTCTGTCTTAACAGAATTTACGGAGAATATTGACAGCATATTTAGTTATAACTAACAGTCTTTCGGCTCGGGTGTTCTAAAAAATAGAGAACATTCCTTTTCGAGAATCTCGAAATGCTCATTTTGTTTCTATTCGTCTCCACCATTTGTCGCCTGCTCAGAAGATAAGGGGAATCCTCTCGGGAATGTTTGCAATGCGCACGCACTATTGCATGACTCCGAGTACTATGCTTGACTCCGGGCACTTTATTGGTCTGATTCTTTATATGTAGTTGCATAATGGTGAGTTACAGATCGAATTTGTGTTTTGCTCTGGTTGACCTACTTTTGACAGGATTACAACCGTTGGACTTAGACATTTAACTATTTACCTAACATGAAAAGCAGACGACACTTGCAAAAATAATTCTTGAATAACTAATTTTTTTCATTTTTTGTCTCAAAAACATAGGTTATGACCCCTCGTTGGAACGAGCTCGACGAGCTCGTTCCAACGAGGGGTCATAACCTATGTTTTTGAGACAAAAAATGAAAAAATAATGAAAATAAATTGGCGATTTTTGAGAATAGCGCTGGCCGGTTTTGGCCGTTACGTTGGGTAAAGGGTTAACTATTTAGCTGCATGCGGGTGCATTCCATTCATACTGATACACCTCGCTCTAAGCGGCAATCACCTCAAAGTGTTCTTTTTAATATTGGAATCAAACTGGCTAATAAAATGCTATTTTCTCTCAAGAAAATTCTAAGCATGGCTAAACAAATCAATATATCAGTGATATTAAAAGCAGTCACTGGGCTTGAGGGGAACATTTCAGATCAACTGACCCAAAGCCGATATTTGAGGGACACCCGTTGAACAGAAATGTTCCCCTAAAGCCCAGTCACCATTCTGTTATTGTACCAAATAAACACTCCCCTTACATGTATGACTGGGGGCGCGGTGGCTCAGTTGGTAGAGGTGCAGGCTGCAAGCCGAGAGGTCCTCGGTTCGAATCCCACCTGCGGCAACCGCGTTGTGTCCTTGGGCAAGACACTTCACCCCGATTGCCTACATGGGGGCACGATGACGCTGTGTACTGAGGCGTACTGCACGTCGATGGTGCGCATGTCTTCAACCAATCTAACCCTGCCTGTGCTGTGGTGCAGAGTACAGAGTTACGATGTTGGAGAGCTGACAGCTGCTCGTCGTTGCTCGGTGGTTCTCTCCGGGTACTCCGGCTTCCTCCACCCGTAAAACTGTCACGGTCACGATTAGCCATTGTGCATAAGTATGTGACCTTAAACACCAATAAATAAATAATAAATAAATACATGTATGACTAAATATGGGGTTCTACACTAGTTACAGTTACGAACTAATAGCATATCAACCCAACCATGGAGAGTGGAGGGTTTGTCGATCTCTTACCAATCCATGCCGAAATCTACTGCACTTAAGGAATGTTATAGAAGTTTGGTTGTTTTGAGGAGGTGATTTAAATTACTTGATATTTATTTGAATATTTCTTAGATGCTATGGATTTCTGTAACATTCTCTCCAAAAAAAGCCTCCTTCAGCACCATTCACTTTCCAAGATGCTGTGGGTTTCTGTAACATTCTCTCCTAAACAGCCCCTTCAGCATCATTCAGTTTCCAAATCCAAATGATTGTGTCTCAAATTTTAGAGAAATAAAATCAAATACGTTCAGTATAACTTCCATTTAAATTATCAAATCAATTATTTTTACAAATCCTTCAGGCCACATTCTCTGTTGTGGATGTCGAAGGAGACAGACAGGCACCTAGTTCACCTTATTTGGCCATTATTGGTGAGTGTTTTTTTTAATGACAAAATAGAGTCTGGGGGTTTAATCATGACCAGCCCAAACTGCATTATGTCCTTTGGCAATGTACTTAATCTTATACTTACACTTAATCATACTTCCTGAATGGTGACAGTGTGTACTGATGCATACAGCACACTGATGTGCACTTACTTACTTTCAATCACTTCTAACTCTGCTTGTGCCAGGTTAGTAAGTTGGAGAGTCTTGGCAATTAACCCTTTACCTAACGAATCGGCCGCATCCACCCGCGTAATTCACAAATTAAGATGTTGAAAATTCAAAATTTTCCAAAAAATGTCAACAAAACCACATCATGTGACCCTCTCTTTGAAACGGGGTCGTCGATTTTTTTTGGAAAATTTTGAAAAATTTAAATTAAAATAATAAATTTTAATATTGTCGGCGTTGGGTAAAGGGTTAAGACTTGCCGGGGACTCCAGCTTCCTCCACCTGTAAAACAGTATGCCCCTGGTTGTTGAAAGGCATTAAACACCCATCAACAAATGGTTCACTCCCACACACCTGCGCATCAGTACTTAATATATACCAATATATACCAGCTCCCTGAATTTTGTCGCAGATGACGTGTGTTCAAAATCTGAAACCAAATGTTTATGAGCACACCACAATTAATTGTAAATATGTGACTGAAGGTATTGCTGTGGTAAGTATGGCTGATTTGTCTCATTCTTGACATGAGGGGTTAAATACTTAAGTGGAGGTAAAGTATTTCATGTGCATATGTCCTTGAGTCCATGTACGGAAATGAAAGAGTGCATTCCATCCTCCAACACAGCTCAGGTTGGTTTTCCACTCAATACCCTCGGCTGCCAAATAAATGTGATGATCCAAATGAGAGGTTATGTCATGCAAACTGAATGGAAATTAATAAACATGATGGTGCTTAACAACGTGATGTGGTGTTGAAACGATTGGCAATTTTTGGAAGTCGTCTAGTCGACGGGCATAATAGATTCAAAGTTGACTAGTTGCACCTTTCAGTCAGGGGACTAGATTTCATTTAGAATTTGGTCTTTGCACTGTTTTAGTATGCTATTTTGTGGTTATTTCAAAATTTGCGGTAAATACCAAACAGCAAACGTGATTGCATAATAAGATTAATAAAATTAAATTTGCCAGGAACCACCTTCTATGAAAAAAGACGAGTTAATTATGTGAAAACTAAAAGATAATACTTTCAGTAGTGAATAGTTGTGGAAGTCCGCAGAGAATTCATAGTGGAAAGTTGGAACAAGTTGCAAACAAAAGTTCTGTATTGTTTTTCCTTCAAAGTGCACTGTCAGTGGCTGATGCAACAATTGGGCACCCTTTTGAAACTTGTTTTGGCTTTAATACAGATCAGTGTGGGCTGTGAAGGTGAAGTGCCAGTGTGCCACAGTTTTATCTTTGAAACACATGCACCTGATGTCTGCGAGGGAGAGGAAGGGGCTCGAGCTCAATCACTTAAAAGTCGAAAGACTATTATAGAATTCCTAATCGTCCATTCCACTTGTATTTTGGAATGTGGATATTTTCAATGCCCCTCCTGAAATTGTAAACACTTATTTTTTAGCTCACCTGAGCGAAGCTCAAGGGGAGCTTTACTAATCACTTTCTGTCCGTCGTCATCCGTCCGGCGTTAACTTTACATTATCGACTTCTCCTCCTAAACCACTAGCCCAATTTTATTCAAATGTTGGCTAAATGTTTATTACCTAATGCCAATTCAGATTTGTTCAAATGAAGTTGCCCCTCCTCCTGGGTGGTGCCACGCCCCCAAGGGGCACCAAAATCTTTGTAAATCTTCTTCTCATGAACCAGCTGTAGCAGAGACTTGATATATGGTGTGCAGCTTCCTTTTGAGGTGTAGACTCAGATTTGTTCAAGAGAAGTTTGTGGGGCTATACTTGGCGTCGTTATGGGAGGGGCAAAATGTTTTGCCCCGCCCAAAATTTCTATTTTCCAAACCGAGAGGCTGATTTGAACTAAATTTTATGTGAGGGCTTATTGGGTCATGAGTACTTGATTTATGCAAAAAAAAATTTCCCGCAGCCCCGTGGGAACCGCAGGAGCTAAAAATAGAAAAAATTTAAAACGCCCATATCTCCAAAACTGCACGGCATTGAGAATTTTTATTTGGTGTGCAGCTTCCTTAGGACCAACAGAAAGGATTGGTAAAAAAAAATTGTCATCGGTTTTATCATAGGGTACAGTTTCGGGACTTTGAAAAAGTGCTGAGTCAGCACTTTTTAACACTGTAGGCAATGGGAAAAACATTAAAAAATCTTCTTCTCCACTTTTGATATTTGGCATGCAACATTGTAGGGTGGATCTGATTCAAGTTTGTTCAAATCGGCTCCCTAGATTCATATTTGGGCTCACTATAGGAGCTCGAATTCGAACTTAGTGCATTTCAGGCAAATTTCTTCAAAAATCTTCTTCACCAGATCCAGCAGGCAGAATCTTTTGATATTTGGTATGCAACGTTGCGGGGTAGAACTGATTCAAGTTTGTTCAAATCGGCCCCCTGGATTCATATTTGGGCTTACTATAGAAGCCTGAATTCGAACTTAGTGCATTTCGGGCAAATTTCTTAAAAAATCTTCTTCTCCAGATCCAGCAGGCAGAATCTTTTCATATTTGGTAAGCAACATTGTGGAGTGGATCTGATTCAAGATTGTTCAAATCGGCTCCCTGGGTTAATATTTGGGCTCAGTATAGGAGCCCGATTTCGAACTTAGTGCATTTCAGGCAAATTTCTTAAAAAATCTTCTCCAGATCCAGCAGGCAGAATCTTTTGATATTTGGTATGCAACATTGTAGGGTGGATCTGATTCAAGTTTGTTCAAATCGGCCCCCCTGGGTTCACATTTGGGCTCAGTATAGGAGCCCGATTTCGAACTTAGTGCATTTAGGCAAATTTCTTAAAAAATCTTCTTCTCCAGATCCAGCAGGCAGAATCTTTTGATATTTGGTATGCAACATTGTGGGGTGGATCTGATTCAAGTTTGTTCAAATCGGCTTCCTAGATTCATATTTGGGCTCACTATAGAAGCTCGAATTTGAACTTAGTGCATTTCATGCAAATTTCTTAAAAAATCTTCTTCTCCAGATCCAGCAAGCAGAATCTTTTCATATTTGGTAAGCAACATTGTGGGGTGGATCTGATTCAAGTTTGTTCAAATCGGCCCCCTGGGTTTATATTTGGGCTCAGTATAGGAGCCCAAATTTGAACTTAGTGCATTTCAAGCAAATTTATTAAAAAATCTTCTTCTCCAGATCCAGCAGGCAGAATCTTTTGATATTTGGTATGCAACATTGTGGGATGGATCTGATTCAAGTTTGTTCAAATCGGCTTCCTAGATTCATATTTGGGCTCACTATAGAAGCTCGAATTCGAACTTAGTGCATTTCAGGCAAATTTCTTAAAAAATTTTCTTCTCCAGATCCAGCAGGCAGAATCTTTTGATATTTGGTATGCAACATTGTGGGATGGATCTGATGCAAATTTGTTCAAATCGGCTCCCTAGATTCATATTTGGGCTTACTATAGAAGCTTGAATTCGAACTTGGTGCATTTCAGGCAAATTTCTTAAAAAATCATCTTCTCCAGATCCAGCAGGCAGAATCTTTTGATATTCGGTATGCAACATTGCGGGGTGGATCTGATTCAAGTTTGTTCAAATCGGCCCCCTGAATTCATATTTGGGCTCACTATAGAAGCTCGAATTCAAACTTAGTGCATTTCGGGCAAATTTCTTCAAAAATCTTCTTCTCCAGATGAAGCAGGCAGAATCTTTTGATATTTGGTATGCAACATTGCGGGGTGGATCTGATTCAAGTTTGTTCAAATCGGCCCCTGGATTCATATTTGGGCTTAATATAGAAGCCCGAATTCGCACTTAGTGCATTTCGGGCAAATTTATTAAAAAATCTTCTTCTCCAGATCCAGCAGGCAGAATCTTTTGATATTTGGTATGCAACATTGTGGGGTGGATCTGATTCAAGTTTGTTCAAATCGACTTCCTAGTTTCATATTTGGGCTCACTATAGAAGCTCGAATTCGAACTTAGTGCATTTCGGGCAAATTTATTAAAAAATCTTCTTCTCCAGATCCAGCAGGCAGAATCTTTTGATATTTGGTATGCAACATTGTGGGGTGGATCTCATTCAAGTTTGTTCAAATCGGCTTCCTAGTTTCATATTTGGGCTCACTATAGAAGCTCGAATTCGAACTTAGTGCATTTCAGGCAAATTTCTTAAAAAATCTTCTTCTCCAGATCCAGCTTCAGAATCTTTTCATATTTGGTATGCAACATTGTGGGGTGGATCTGATTCAAGTTTGTTCAAATCGGCCCCCTGGGTTTATATTTGGGCTCAGTATAGGAGCCCAAATTTGAACTTAGTGCATTTCAGGCAAATTTCTTTGAAAATCTTCTTCTCTAGATCCAGCAGGCAGGATCTTCTGATATTAGGTATGCACCATGCTTAGGGGGGTGAGATTCAAGTTTGTTCAAGCCAAGTCCCTGGGTTCATATTTGGGCTCACTGTGGTAGCCTGAATTATAACTTAGTTCAAAATGAGGAATTTTCTTTAAAAATCTTCTTCAGATCCAGCAGTCGGAATGTTTTGATATTTGGTATGCAGCATCCTTAGGGGGTGAGATTCACGTTTGTTCAAGCCATGTCCCTAGGTCCATATTTGGACTCACTGTGGGAGCTCGAATTGTAACTTAGTTCAAAATGAGAACTTTTCTTTAAAAATCTTCTTCTTCAGATCCAGCAGTCGGAATGTTTTGATATTTGGTGTGCAGCATCCTTAGGGGGGTGAGATTCAAGTTTGTTAAAGCCAAGTCCCTGGGTTCATATATGGGCTCCCTGTGGGAGCCTGAATTATAACTTAGTTCAATATGAGGAATATTCTTTAAAAATCCTTTTTTTTTTAGATCCACTGGACAGAATCTTTGGATATTTGGTATAAGCTTTTCTCAGGAGGAGCAGATGCAACTTGTTGAAATCAATTCTCTGGGTTAATATTTAGGCTACCATGTCAGGTGAGCGCCCTCATGCCCCTGGGGGCCTCTTGTTTATGAATCAACCTGAATTCATTAAAAGATATCTGTTTACAACTTCTGGAGGGGTATTGAAAATACCCACTCTGCAGATGGAATGGACGATGTGGGAAAAAACAGTACTCGCCCACTCAGTGATGTCACAACAAGGTTGTATCCCCTCACCCAACCCAAATATTGCCTTATATTGGTGACCAAAATGAGTTTGATCACCAATATTTGGACAATTTTGGGTTGAGTAAGGTAGACCCTGCGAAGCTTTGATATTTGATTTAATTCACGAATCGGTCGATCCGATTCGATTCAATTCGAGCGTCTGTCTGATTTGAATATTTTCGAATCATTCATCATAATATATGGTAGCCAATACAATATCCCGATCGAAATTTCGTAGAATTGCCGATGAAAACAACCCCTGATAACCAGATATATGTATATAATCGCACAACATGCCAAAGCTATTGCCAGGGCTATAAATAGTCTATTATATAGGAACAATGCAAGTGTTTTACGATTATTGTTATGACGTAATTGGGAAATCCCTCCTGGAATTCAAGATGACGCATGTTCAGTGATTTTAATTGTAAGTTCATAAATCTTTGCATTAAAATCGCACATAATTACACAAGCAGATTTTACCAGGATGAAAAAGGGTATGTGTCACTCATGCTTCCCTATGGTTTGCTTATTCCACAAACATTCACATTTTAACGATCCGGATGCTTTTTTCACTTCTAAAACAGAATCATGAGAGTCATCCTAGAAGAATCATCTTCCAAAACGTTCATGTCAACTCCGGAGTACCCCAAAGGAACGGTGTTTGGGACGTTACTTTTTCTCTGCCATATAATCAATTATATCGGCTCAGTTAAATCAATGGTACCATCGAGAAAGCCTGGAAAATTGGGCAAATACATGGGGAATGCACTTAACGCCCCCCCCCCCCCCCCAAAATGTTTTATTTCCTATTTTGTGGCATATTTGGGCTTCCTTTAATTTTCATTTATTATGAGTTTATTTCAAGGTCAGATCTTGTCATGCCAGATTTTTCAAATTGTTTTCTAATTTTTGCACAACAGAAAAAAACATGGTCTGAATCTTACAAAAATTCTTGGCCGAATCGTCCAGAAACATCATACAAATCGTCCAAAATTAATCTGGTGACATTCTGGTCCGAATCATCCAGATACCACTGGCACCAGCGCGAGAGGGATATCACCTTCCTGGATACTTTTCCCAAACACAAGGCTTGAATATTTCTGGTCTGCCCATTTACAGCATAACCATTCTTGGTCAACTCCCCCCTCCCCCACCCCCTCCCCCCTCAACTGTTAAAGGATCAGTGTGCTCCCCCAATATAGACTCCTGTTTATGCGCCTGCCAAATAGACTTAGAAAATCTCTCTCTCAGATGGGACGATAAGAGTGAGATTTCATTTGATGTCGCCTTCCAAAGCTGCATGCCAGCCAGTGAAATCCCATACTCACTTTCAGGGCTCCGTACACCAGGCCTTCGTTTGATTACATTGTGTAGGGACATGTTCTAAACATTGCAATATTGGTATTGTCGACTCCGTGTTGTCGGCTGACTTCCTTAAAATAATAAGATCTAGGTGTGTGGGAGTTTCATGCAGATTTATAATTTTTTACCTTCTGTCTTTCAGGGGACAACATGTTTACCAACAACGTTAATTTCCTAGTAATTGAGAATAAAGTAGTCTCTCCCATGGTTGACATCATGGATGGATTCCTCATGCTTCTTGCCTCACATTATGTGTTCAATATGGAGTATAACCAGAATGTTGCTTGTACCATGGAACTCATCCAAAGGTATTTATTCTGTTTATATTTTCTATCGGGATATTCAAAAAACCAGTTAGGGTCCCGCTTGTAGTATAATCACTGTGTCCGTCCATCTGTCCTTTTTCTATGTCACACAATAAGTCAAGTTTGCCAAGATGGATTTTTATACCAGATGTTTGAAGTGATCTGAGGAAGCTCTCTTTCGTTTTTGACAGTATTTAAATTTGTTGTTCCAGAGTTATGGGACTTTAATCAGCGAAAAAATCAACAAAAATTCATGTGTCGTACGATAAGTTCAGTTTGCATTGATAGCTTTATATCATTTTTAAACACGTTATTAGGAGTGATCCAAGGAAGCTCCCTTTCGTTTTTGCCGATATTTGAGTTTGTCATCCCAGAGTTATGGGACTCTTAATTGTCAAAAAATCGAGAAAAATTCATGTCGTACAATAAGTCAAGTTTGCTGGGATGGATTTTCATAATTTTTTTACAACATGTTTGAAATGATCCAAGGAAGCTCCCTTTCGTTTTTGACATTATTTGAATTTGTCATCCCAGAGTTATGGGACTTTAATCATCAAAAAATCAAGAAAAAATCATATTGTACTCGGACAGTCAATCTGGACCGATCGGAATACAGTTTGTTACCAAGGGGTAATTTGACCTGAAAATTGTCATTGGCTGGACAGCAGCCATGCTGGGTACATGTTAACACTTTAACCATTTCAATTCTCTAATCCAACTTAAGATATCATTACTAATTTTTTTCCATGAATGATATACTTCCCAGCGAGGCCCTTTCTGTCATGTCAGTTTTCTAGTTTCTCCCAAAATTTATTCAGAATTTCTTTTACAAGCTACGGTTGTTTTTTGGGTTGTTGAAAGTGTCCCAAAACCCAAATAAAATTAATAAGTTACGTAATTGGTTAAACATTCCACAAATCAAAGATTTATAAGTTTTAGCTTTTGTTTTTATCAAAACAGTCCAGGAAGTGACATGTATTTTGTATTTTTTCTGAATAACAAAGCAGTAGACATTCAGAATATATTCTCTTTGAAAAAGTGATTGTCTTTGACAAAATATTTGTGCTTGAAAATGGTGTTTATTTGTCTGTGTACAATATTTATCTCGCTGCAATAAATGAACCTGCTGTAAATGGATAAAGAAAAATTTGAGAGGCTTAGCAGATAAGGTGTTGGATATGAAAATACCTCTCGAAATGAATTATACGGTATTAATTCACAGCTATGTTGGTTTTCCTTTGTTCTGTTGGTGTTTAAGCAAACAAATATCTTGGCATAATGTCCTGTGGAGGGTGAGAAGCTCAGATATTTATATCGTTTCAGATATGTGGATGGTACAAACATCCACACAATAGACCATTGTTGGTTTAGTAACACTGACAAAACGATTCAAAAACAAAGAAGTTGTAACGCAGGTGTGACAAACTTTCTAACACATGACATTTCGACAACGTTTGTAGACAGAGTACTGAAATATGTGTGCATCAGGCCCAAACTATAATATACTTTTTAGTCAATTTATAACCCCCGCAAACAAAGTTTGAAGGGGTATATATAAATCCCCCTGTCCATCTGTCTGTCCATCCGTCCGTCCATCTGTCCATCCTTGTAAGAGCAACTCCTCTTAAACCGTGCAATGGATTTCAATTATATTTCACACTAAGAAAGAACACCATATTAAGATGTGCATGAAGCAATATAATTCCATTCTTGGTCACCCGGTAGAATGATGATTTTACACTCAGAGATGGACCCTAAGAAGTTAAAATTCCCATGCGGTAGGAAATTGAGCTGTTGGATAACCGAAAGAATTTTTAACGTTTCCCCTCCCTGTGATCACTTATATCTGCTTCTGATATTACTTCTTGGAAATTCCTGTTTGAGAAAAATTTAGAAAAAATGCCATTTGGGTCAATACCAACAAATTGTGCGCCAGTGTGCGGTCTGGAGAAATGATAGTGAGTTCGCAATCTTTTTGGCCTCGCTACTCGAACAAGCTAATATTACGTGAGCATTTCTTAAGCCTTTATTTACTCAGTGCAGATAGACGATGACATTTGACGAATAAATTTTTGGATAACTGTAAACTTTCAATTTTTGTCTCAAAAACAGCTAGCTTATGACCATTTACTAGAACGAGCTCCACGAGTCATTGCAATGAAAGGTCATAAGCTAATGTTTTTGAGACAAAAATTGAAAACAATAAAATGTGAATGGAGATTTTATACGCCCGTTTGATACTGCTCCCATGTAATTTTAAAAATGAAGGTTTATATAATTTTATTGCTGTCCTTACGAAGAGGAACTGAAGGTGTGTACCACCATCGAATTAAGACATTTTTCCAGCCGGAGAACAAACGATGTTATGATACGTGTTCACTTCATAGTCGCTGATCCATTTGTATATCTAAGCTCATGATGTGTGCCATTACTTCAATAGACTTTCAAGGAAAGAAACAATGGGTTATACCTTCCTTATTTCCAGGGGTAGAGCAGGCAAAAATTGTTTTAAAAATGTTTTTTTTTCAGGTTAGTTAATTGGGAGGGGCTGTGGATTAAGATAGATATACCACAGTTTGTGTGGATTATGGTGAAATAATTGTATAGTTTTGCAGGTGTGCTGTGCAAGTAGACTTGGCACTTGCCCTCGCCAATTTACAGGACACCTGCAAAACTGTACAATTACTTCACCATATACCACACAAACTGTGGTATATCTATTAAAACTATTGGCTATCACCATTTGCTGAGTGTGTTCAGATCAGTGATTCTATATTTTTCTTTCTTTTTGACAGGGTAGTTCTGGAAATAAACCCAAAGAGAGGTGGAAAAAGTTCTGAAGGAGCGAAAGTAAATCATCGAATTCTTGGACTTTTGACAAAACTCAAAAATTTTGAGAGTTCCTGGTGTTTGGTGGACACTCAGTGAAAAAACTGATGGAGGTCTATGGTGTCAATATTTTATGTAACTCTATATTTTATATGACAAGTTGTTTTATGCGACTAGTTCTACTATTCTAAGCTGTAACAGACATTTTCAGTGCAACTTAGCTGCTTCTGGTTACATCTGATATAATTCCCACATATTCTGATTGTATATGAACAAGGTACGAAAGCCGCCATATTCGATGCATCTCACACTTTGCATTCGACCTATTATTTTAACATCTCTGCAACATTCACTGCACTATTTTCGAATTTGTCTTGCCCTGTCCGATGTTTTAGCGATCTAGAACGTGTTTTCATCGCCCATAAATCCCCTGAAGATACTGAAACCCGTTATCGAAGTGACCACACGCACGATTGTTGATGCTTTCAAAGAAAACATGGATCGGAAAAGGTGATACCTCCGCACTGAAGGGGGAATTTCCGCGACTCTATTATCTGATTTTATCGAAAATAAACAGTTTAAAAATCCGGTTGATTTTTTGAAAAAGTCTTTTCAAGCAGATGGCGTGATGGCCGAATTGACAAATGAAGACATATGCTATTGGTAAGACAAATGAGTAATTATATATGCAAATAAAATTATGTTGTTGCTTGACAAAGTCACAGATATGATATATATATAATATGTGTAAATCAGTGGCGTGGTGCAATGGTGTATATGGGTCAAAATAGAGTCGCGGGAATGACTGTTACGTATATAGCGCTGGCCGGTTTTGTCCGTTACGTTAGGTAAAAGATTAAGGTGATTTCAAATCACTCCGCAGCTGTTGAATTTAGGAAAGTAAAGGTTTTCTGAACAGTCCTATTACATGTGTCCATCCAAACTTTGTTTAGCAGGTACTGGAGTCTGAAGAGAAGTTGTTCCTTTCATGCAGGCATTCTGTGGTAAGGTTTCCTTGGCGCATTAACAATGGTAGGACATGATATTTTACCACAGTAAATTTACCATGGTGTAGCATGGAGAAATATACCATGGTAACTTCACACCACGGTAAATTTACCATGGTATAGAATGGGAAAATTTACCATGGTAGAATACCGTGGTAAATATTCCATGGTTATGTACCATGGTAGTATACCATGGTATTTTAACACAGTAAATTTTTTACCATGTTCAATTAATATGGTTAATTTACCATGGTAGTATACTATGGTATTTTACCATGGTATATAATGTTAAATCTACCACGGTATACCACGGTAAATTCACTATGGTTACTATACCATGGTATACTACCATGGTACATTAACCATAGTAACTGAACATGGTACACCATGGTAAATTTACTGTGGTAAAATACCATGGTAGTATATACCATGTGGTAGTATACCATGGTATTTTCCACAGTAAATTTACCATGGTATACAATGTTAAATTTACCATGGTGTAAATTTTACTACTAATTTACCATGGTAGTATACCATGGTATCTGGCCACAGTAAATTTACCATGGTTGATTTACCATGGTATAACACTGAATAATTACCATGGTAAATTTACTATGTTTACTTCGCCATGGTAATATACCATGGTCTTTTTTACAGTAAATTTACTGTAATAAATTTACCATGAATTGTACCACGGTACATTTTGACCCAAAATCCCATGGTACTTTTACCACGGTATCCATAGTTTTTTTTTTACAAAGGTATACCATGGGACTTTTTCATAAGGGGTATTTTGGTTTGGGGTTGTTGCTGCTTACTGACAGATCCAATACTTTAGATGAGGATTGACAGATTTCCCTGTAACTCTACATGAAGTCACATTCAATCATTGTGATTTTATTAAGATACAATACCAGTGCTCTAAATAACGTGTTTTCTATGCGTAGCAAAATGCTACAAATTTCCAAAAATGAATAGCATTTTGTAAACATGACAGAGCTATTTTTGTATACCAGAGTTATGTTATGCTGTCTTGTATTGAATTCTTCTAAGTAGATAGAATAGTTTCCATCCATTTCTGGCCATTTCCAAATGATCTGCAACACATGAAACATTTACTACGTTTTTTTTCAACTGAACTGCCTTTAAGGGTTGCATGGACTTGGATATTTTCAAATAGTGTCTTGGTTGTTCAATAGAGTTCTCAAAATGGAAGTTGGGATTTTTAATTTGATGGGCTTGAAGTTATTTTTAATGTACAAGTTACGCAAAATGTTGTAAATGCAGGAAGAATTTAAACCAATAGAATTCATCTTACATATGAAGTTGCTAATGATGCTTGATGGAGAGTTAATCTGAGTTATGCCTGGAATGTTCCACAATCAGAAGTAACGCATCAGTGAACTAGTTTTCAAATTTGTTTGCAAATTTTCATTTACATTTTGCGATACAAGATAATCAACTGCAGCCAAAAAGGCTGCAGTTGATTATCTTGTATCGCAAAATGCTATACATAATTGAACATTGTGTAGCCTTTTGCAAGTTTTGCATAGCAAAAAGCGACGCGACACCGCTTATTTTGAGCCCTGTACAATACATAGAAAAATATTTGTCAATCAATTTGCATAGGTTGCATCAGCTGCCGGACTTTGTCTCTACATTTTTCATATAGTCAAAATATTTGCTATGCAAGTTTTGCATAGCAAAACGCGACGCGACACCACTTATTTTGAGCCCTGTACAATACATAGAAAAATTATATTTGTCAATCAATTTGCATAGGTTGCATCAGCTGTCGAACTTTGCCTCTACATTTTTCATATAGTCAAAATATTAACCCTTTACCTAACATGAAAAGCAGACGACATTTGCAAACAAAATTATTGAATAACTAACTTTTTCATTTTTTGTCTCAAAAACATAGGTTTCAGAAGCTCGTTCCAGCGAGGGGTCATAACCTATGTTTTTGAGACAGAAAAATGAAAAAATAATGAAAATTATTTGGGGTTTTTTGAGAATAGCGCTGGCCGGTTTTGGTCTTTACTTTGAGCAAAAGGTTAAAAGTGAGTGCCAGGGCTGGTAATGAAGATCCTAGATTGAAACCTGTTTCCAGGTAATGCTTAAATAGGATTGTTGTAGTCTACAGGTTATGGCTTAACAATTTGTGAGAATAATCATTCATTTCTGTCACTCCTCAGTTTTCAACAGGCGAATTGTCTTGTGCAACTTAATCTCAAAAGTAAATAGCAACAACTAATGCATGATCTCACTGACGGGCGATCGCTTGTGTGGTGTTGCTATTTATTTTGCATAAGTTCTTATAAAAAGCAATTGAGAAAAACGGTGTCGATCATGTCAAGAAAGATTTCCTAGTGATGTGAAACTTGTCAATGCAGCAAATAATGTAGCAGCCATATCATAGAGCACACCCACGCAGTGGCGTGTGCGCACATAGGTAATGGGTACGTGTCCATGATTTTATAACTTTTTCTATATACCATGCAACAGAGTTTGGGGTGCCATCTGGCGGCGTGGCTCTCCCACTGGCAAAAAATCGAGAATCATTGTAACGGATACTTAATTGTTTTGGGCATTTCAAAGGGCATTATGTAACATATATTGTTGCAGAATGCTGGAAACTATGATAAATAGTCAAGTAATGAAGTGACCTTCGAAGTTAGGTAGTTGTTCGCGAGTTTGGTATTGTTTGAAAGTTCGAAGTGCCAATGCCGTCCGTTGCCGGTTTCGGCAGATTTAAAGCCCAGTTTCAGTTTTAATTGAGAACGTACGCTTCACAAATTGTTGACAACGAATAAAAAATAAAACAAGTGATTTATTGACACTTTTAGTGGGCCTTTTCATTTGAGGGGAACTTAGCGCGATTTCCTTAGAAACAGCCGGAGTTCGGATGAATTCAAGTTATGTTGACGTAAGGTCTGGAGAAATCTTTGTTCTCAAAACACGGGCATGCAGTCTTGTTGAAGTGAACTTGTTGTAGTACAATTTTACAGAAACAGACATGCACGCGAACAGCGATACCTATTCATTTATTTCCTAGATTTTTCTTCACAAGTTCACTGGATCCAGTCTATGAACTATTTTTACCAATGATACAGTCCAGTGTCAGGGTAAACATGAAGAATAGCGGACCCAACAAATTATGCAAAAAATACCAGGTTTTCCCAACTTTTCATGATTTCCCTACATTCTTTAGTGTTTTTTCTTCACATATGTACCAAAAACCCTGAGTTTTTAATACATTTAGGCATTATTTACTAAGTTTTTCCTTCCCGTAAGAGAGGCACGGAAAAGTCGTCTGATCGTGTTTATCATTCACAGCGACGTTCTTTCAATGGAAACTGTCAAAGATGTGACGTCACGGTGGGCGTCTCCTCCCATTTGTGGAGAATTCAGTATCACATCAGTTCCGAAAATCGCACCGTGTTCAACGATTAGGGTCAGTGTAGGAAGGGTTCGGGTTAGCTTACCCGAACCCTTTCTAAACTGACCCTAACCCGTCGAGCGGGGTGCTATTTATTACATAACTTACCTTAATAATGAAAAAAGTGAAAAAAAGCACTGTAGGCCTACTAACCGTCTTCTCCTTGTGGTACCAGTGCAGAACAAGTGCGCTTCAAAATTGAACACACACTTTCGATAGAAAAGATGGTTGACGCGCAAGTTGAATTGCTTCATCTCGGAAGTTAAAAACTAGTAAAAACAAGCTAAAAAGTGATTTTTATTCCCCCAAATTTATGAATATGTAAAGAAAAAACACTAAAGAATGTAGGGAAACCATGAAAAGTTGGGAAAAAATGGTAATTTTTGTATAATTTGTTGGGTCCGCTATTCTTCATGTTTACCAGTGTCAGTTCACGACTGTCAGAATTACAGTGTAGCGGCCAGCCAATTTTGTGATCCGACGTGTTTTCCTGAAGACTAAATACCAGAATCACCCAGAACTCCCATTTAAATTACATGTACACTTCCTCTGTGTTTTGGTAAACAATGTTTTAATTCCTGGATGCTTTTTGCATTGCAACCAGAATAGAACTGAATTCATCTTAAAACTAGTCAATGTCTCCCTCCTCGTCTGACCAACATCCGGAGGTGGGGATTCTGATATTTAGACTTGAGAAGTTGAGTATGTTTCTCCAAAAATGGCAAAAAACTTTTAAAAAGCCTAAATACCAACCTCCCCAGAACCGACCTCCAAATAAAATTTGGCACTGCACAACAGAATCAATATTTGATGGTTTCAGGCATTTTAATGGTGCTATGAGATAACGTATGACCTGCACTGTCATGCTGTTGGAAAAAAATTCAAAAAATCAATGTGTAATGTTTTATCAGAGACATACCACACCAATGACTCAAAGTGCCTTAATTAAGAAATGTGAGGGATTTAAAAATTTTTTTTTTTTTTACAAATATTGCAAAATATTCCCCAAATGTGAAATATCTTAAGAAGCCAGAATGTGATTTAAAAACTATCAGAAATGTGAAATTTAATATCATAAGAGGTTTGTTTTGTGTCTGCATCAATTAATTTATGAATTATATCATAATTTGTGATGAAAGTGGGTATGCTGGGAGTCTAGGGGACACATTCAGGGCTATATTTTACCACATCAATATGTAGAAGAAAATTTGACATAATTTGTTAGGATAAAATGGCAGTCTATTGATATTGCGTATTTATATAGCTGCAACACCAGTTTTTAAATCAAAATTGACATTCATTTTGTTTTGTGTGGAGTGGAGGGGGGGGGGGGGGTGGGGTGGTGAACACCACTCTTTCTCTTGCAGTATGGTTAAATGAGACAGATTTTCCCCCAAACTATTGTCTGCTGATGCAGATTTTAGTTTTATTTTGGGATTGGGGTAGTTTTTAAAGAAAGCAGTGAATTCTCATGCAGAAATGACTCTTTTATCAAATGAAAGAAGTAAAATGTATCTTTGGAAGGATTAGAATGTAGGTTAACCCCCCCCCCCCCCCCTCCCTACAAAAAAATACCCCCAATCATTTTTACACACTTAACAAAAATTCCCCCCACGTATTTTTAGTAGTACCACATTCTCTCACATTATTTTAAGAGCAGTACAAAAATCCCCCTCCCGGCCCCTTACACCAAAAGGTTAAAAGGCAGTCCAAAAGGATTTAAAAACTTATGTATTTAATTTGTAAATTACATAAACACTCATCACTATTTACAAGAAAACATGCCTCAATAACTATTTATCAACACAGTTATTTAGTTATTGGAGTTTAAGGACACTTTCAACAGCCAGTGTCACCTCGTGTCGGACAGTTTTATGGGTAGAGGAAACTAAAGTGCACTGAGAGAACCACCTGGCAACAGTGAGCAATTATCCAACGTGCTAACTCCACACAAGCTAAGTTAGCATTGATTGAAGCGACAAGTGCTCAGCCTCAAGTGGTAAAAAAAGCTTTGGACATTTTTTTATGGCTTTAAATATACATGTACTTTTAAAAAATTAGGGGGTGGGGGGGATTTTTGTTCACCAGAAATTATGGAGAGAGGAATTTCTGTTCACCTGAAAAAAACATGGGGGGGGGGGGGGGGGGGGGGGAGGGGGATTTTTGCACATTGTGTGAAAATGATTGTGGGGGGGGGGGGAATTTTTGTCAGGGAAAAGTTTTGTAGGTTACCCTTCGAAAGGTTTGGGTTTGATTATAGGAAATAAGTACATGTACATTGTAAATGTACATGTATTTTGGCTTCCAACACTGATTTAATTATATTTTTTGGGATATTACACATATTTCACTCTTAAATGTTCATTCGAGAACCACAGACTGAATAATACTGTTTTATTTTTGGAAAAGTTATATTTTTGTCACAGTCGGCAATAAAGGCCATATATTGCCAAATATAATGCAGTTAAATGCATCTTGAGCAAGTGTGGCATCCAGAACTGAGAAGCACACTATAACCTCTGGCAAATGACAAATACATGTACACATGTAACCACCTTTTTTACCCTATTAACACATCTAATGAAACCATGCTTTCCCCCTCATTGTACTTGTGATAGAGGGGATTCCAATTATATTCCAATCCTCTCCCAAATCACCATCCAAACATTTAGCCAGAAAACCCATACTTCACTTGTATTCGCTGAACAAGCTCATTTCAATAAAAAATGCAACAAAAAAAAAATTAACATTGAATGGCAATTTTGGTGAATGGTGCTAGCCGGTTTTGGCCATTACATTGAGTGAATGATTAATAGAAGCTTTCTCCATATTATGATGTTAACCCTTTACAACTAATTTCTTTTTATTTTTTTGCATCAAAAACATAGTTATGACCCCCACTGGATTGAGCTGAATGAGCTCATTCCAATGAGGGGTCATAAGCTATGTTTTTGGTGCAAAAATAATGAACATTGAATGGCAGTTTCGGTGAATGGTTCTAGCCTGTTTTGGCCATTACATTGAGTGAGTGATGAAAAATGTTAAAAAAACAATTTCTTCATTTACAGAGTATTTTGGAACATAAATTTGGGGAAAGGGGGTGGGGGTACAGTGGGAAAAGTAACAAACTTGCAAATGTGAATGAATGGCTTTTGTGCACAGCTACCAATATAGTAGTCTGATACTGGTGCTGTCAGGGTCCCCATGTTATAGCACAAAACTGCATTGACAATTGTCCCTCTACCACCCATACTAAACCCTTCAGCCGATGAGAAAGTTAACAGCATGCACTCTCAGTTTCCTATGATTTGCTTTAGTACTGCAGCACTCAGGGTCCACTGAGTTTTTTTCTGTTTTGACAACCCTGTCCTGGCTCTTCTCGCTATATTTTTCATTGTATGTCAGTCATTATTCCTATGTACATGTAGAATGTCACTTTAAAAATATGTGATTGCATGTCTGTCTGTCCATCATACCATTTCTATGTACATGTAGACTGTCTCTTTCAAGATATGTGATTGCATGTCTGTCTGTCCATCATGCAAATTGTTGGTTTGTTTCCATTTGCACAGTTCTACATTTTCAATAACTGGCAATTGACCCCCCCCCCCCCCCCCCCCCACACACACACACACACACCCATACACACACATACACAAATACATTAAAGAGCACTACATTCCTGAAGCAAATATCTGGGTCATCCTCACTGGATACTAGGCATGCATGTATTTTCCCTAATTTCACCATTTTTATCAGAATGGGTGCCTGCAGGGATTAAATCCAAGGTTGTAAATGAGCCCTTGTGGGTACATGTACTTGTAGGATATGCACATCACTACAAAATCAATATTTGATGGTTTTAGGCATTTTAACAGTGCTATGCTATAACATAGGAGCAGTTCTCAGCTGGTCATGCTGTTGGAAAAAATCAGTATTTAGTGTTGTGTCAGTGCCACACCAATGACTCTAGGTGTCTTAACTGAGAAAGTGAGGCTTTTTTTTCACAAGAATGGCAAAACATTCATCAAGCGCAATGTGAAATATCTTCAGAAGCCAGAATGTGATTTAGAAATTATCACAAATGGGAAATATAATAACACAATAGGTTTGTTATATGTCAACATCAATTAATTTATGAATTTTATCATAGTTTTTGATAAAAGGGGCATACTAGGAGGACACCTTCAGGGCTATATTTTGCCACATCAGTATATAGAAGAAAATTTGACATCAGTTGTTAGGACAAAATGGTACTGTCTATTGATATTGGTGAATTATATAGCTGCAACCCCAATTTTTGAATCAAAATTGACATTTATATGGTTTCATGGGTTTGGAACACCACTCTCTGTCTTGCTGTATGGTTAAAGGAGACAATTTTTTCCTCAAAGTATTACATGCTGATGCAGATTTTAGTTTTATTTGGGGATTGGGTTAGTTTTCAAAAAAATCTATATGAATTCCTTTAGGTAACAGAGCAAAACAGAGTAGAAAAATGTATTGGAGGCAACAGCAGTTTTTAAGCCATTTGACAGAGTTTGGACAGTTTTCTTTAAAAGAACAAATTTCCCATGTTTTTAACTCAGTGGAAGCCAAAAGTTGAATTCTCATGCAGAAATTTATCTTTTGTCACATGAAAGAGGTAAAATGTATCTTTGATAGGATTGTGATTGATTAAGGAAATACATAATTTAGCTTCCAAACCTGATTTAATTATTATTTTGAAAGATTATTTCACATTTAAAAATTCATTGGGGTACCACACACCTTACAATACTTTTTTATTGTTTTGAAAAGTATGTTTTTGTCATCATTAGCAATAAGGGCTATATATTGCAAGCAAATTCACATCTTGAGCAAGTGTAGCCTCCAGTGGCACACTACAGCCCCCAGCAAATGCCAAATAACAACCTATTTTACCCTACATGTACACATGTATTAAAAAATGTAATTAAACCATGGTTTCCCCATCATAGCACAGGGGCAGAGGGGGGTTGCAATCTTCCAACCCCTTCCAAATCACCATTCAAACCCACAGCCAGAAAACCCATATTGCACTTTTATTTACTAGTATTTGGATGTTTGCCTGAATTATGCTGTTAACCCTTTACTTACATGTAACACGAAAAGCTGATTACCCCTGCCCACAAGCTTATTGACTTACTAATTTTTTGTATCAAAAACATGACTTTTTACACCATTGGAATGACCTCATTCCAATGGGGGGTCATAAGCTATGTGTTTGACACAAAAAACGAGAAAATAATGAGCATGGAATGGCAATACTTGTAAATAGTACCAGCAGCTTTTGGTCGTTATATTTGGTAAAGGGTTAAAAAATGTTAGAAAATAATTTCTTCATTGAAAGAGTATTTTAGAACACAAATTTGGGGGTGGGGTACAGTGGAAAAAATAACGCAATAAAGTTGCAAATGTGAGTGAATGGCATTTGTGCACAGCCACCAATAAAGTAGTCTTGTACTAATAAAGTGGTCTAGTACTAAATTTTCCCTCATATTTGATGCACGACCCCCTGTTTTGGGGTCGGAAAAAGTTCTCTGAAGGGTTATACCTGACAAAGATATTTGAATCCCAAAATTAAAGAGATGCGATAAAATTTTGTTCAGATCGAGCATTGTTGTCACGGTTCCCATGTTACAGAACAAACTACAGTAACAGCTGTGAAATATTGTTCTCTCCTTAAATCAAGTACTCCACCCACCCGCCCATACTGAAGCCTCAGTTGATGAGAAACAATTGGAAAGACTGTCACTTGGTTTCCAGATGATAACTTGATAATGGTTCGACCCACGTTCATAACACTTCATAGGTAGGATGGCATCAGTGAGATGAAGAACCCTATTTATTTTGGACTTGCTAGGTGAAAGGTCAAGGTCATAGTGATCTTCAACATAGTAAATTGTAAACAATTGGTTTCCGGATGCTAACTTGACTACGGTTGAAGCCACATTCATGAAACTTCATACGTAGGTTGGCCTAGGTGAGTGGAAGACACCTATTTATCTTGAACTCGCTAGGATGAAGGTCAAGGTCACAGTGACCTTGAACATAATAAATCGTAAACCAGTTGGTTTCCAGATGATAATTTGACAATGGTTCCACCCACGTTCATGACACTTCATAGGTAGGTTGGCATTATTGCAAGAAAGAGCCCTATTTATTTTGGAATCAGTAGGTCAAAGGTCAAGGCCATAGTGACCCTTCACATAGTAAATTGTAAACAATTAGTTTTCCGGATGATAAGATGAAAATGATTAAACCCACTTTTGTACTGTCACAACTCGACATTGGATCGGTGATCCTATCGGAATTATTTTTATTTTGTGGGGGGGGGGGGGGGGGGGGGGGGGGGGGGGGGGGGGGGGGGGGGGGGGGGGGGGGGGGGGGGGGGGGGGGGGGGGGGGGGGGGGGGGGGATGTGCCCCCATTGCTGCGCCACCGTGCCCCCACTTGAACAATCGTGATTAAGTGCCTTGCCCAATGACACAACGCAGTTACCACTGCTGGGGATCGAACTGTGGATCTCTCGGCTTGATGTTAGTAGTAGATCATGTACCCGATCGACCCACATTGGCCGGATTTCATGTGACGTCATAGGCACATGGCCCCATTTACTTCATTTTTGGTTGTCATGGTAGCGTGCGTGAGCGCCATCTTGTGACAACATCCCCCTAGTGATACGTGGTCCTAGTGTGCATGCGCAGCGCGTTTTGTTGAGGTGAGACGCGTGTACGTCGTCCATTTTGTATGTCTGGGGCCGCCATCTTGGTTTCTATGGTAGCACATGGTTGCTATGTGACCCAAAACCTTCTAGTAGGAAAGGGGTGTGTTCGATTGAATGGGAGTAATTTTAATTACAGCAAACAACCCGACAATCCCTCTTAATAATCCAAAACTACCGAGACGGAATTAGAAAACCCCCACCTAGGGTTTATAATAGTAGCACGTAGTGCTAAATGAATGATGAGAAGGTCTCATGTGGATAAATTGAAGTGAACTGGAATACATCGAATTACCACAAACATCAGCCAATCTCTCCAAACCATCAAAACAACTTTATTTGGCACGGATTCCTCAATACTGGGCTTAAAAGAGTAGCATACAGTGCTTTAAGGTGCGTTTCCTGGTATGAGTAATTGTATTTGTTCGAATACTTCGTAAAATTACCCAAATAAATCCAACAGTTCTTTTACTAGTGCGGATTTCCCACTAAATATTCGGTTTCTATCTGTTGTCCCCTAGAATTCTTATTTTTGCCCAACAATAGACACATTCCTTTGTATAAGATTAACTTTATTGTTTCGGATGTGCACCATAGTCTCGGTATTTTTTCTATCCCGATATTTTCTGTGGTTTATCCTATTTCCTGGCCTGTTTTGCCTTTTACTGGTGCCATTTCTGCCTATCCAGCAGATTATTTTGCTTTGGCCGTCTCTGTTTTTGCCTTTCCTGTGTATAACGAAGTCCTCTATGATCCGCAAACCCAAAATACAATCAAGCAGGGGTTAGGTATTATTCGAACGACTCGAATTTTATTGTGCAAATAAGCTTTTGAGCAGTTACTGAAAAAGTCACTACTCGAACGACTCAAATCCCATTGAGCAGATGAGTATCGAAAGAGCGATTTCTTTACGGCTCTTAATGCTCATCAGGGTACAGGCCCGTCGGAACCGGGGGGTGGGGGGGAGCTGCAGCCCCCCCCCCCCCCCCAATAATTTGCTCATATTTCGTCGTTAGTTTATCCATGATGGGAGCAACCGATGTAATCTGAATAAAACTGGACATTACATTATTTAACTCAGATTAGAACAGTGGCGTAGGAATCGGGGGTGGGGTAAGGGAGATATTCCCCCCACCCCCACAATTTGTCAAAAGTAGGCTTTACTGGACTAGGTTGGTGGTTTCTCCACACGGGATGCCCACTGGTTACCATATTCCGACATTGCTGTTAATGATTACTGGATTGAGTGGGTTCCATGTGGGCTTTCTTCCACCAATAAAACAGACAGTTGTGTTTTCGCCTAATTGTGGAAAGCGATGTTAAACCCCAGCCAACCACAGGGTAATTCATTGCTGTTCACTATTCCTGTCATTCTGCTCGGAAATCACGCTGAATTGATCAGAGAGCTGACGTATTTCCTTATTGACGATGTATTTGCTCAGAATCACTCAGAATGCATATTTGTACATCTTAAATTAAAAAAATTCCCGGGGGAGGCACCCCGCCCCCCACCAACGAGACGGGGAGGTACCCCCTCTCGTGCTCACACCCCCACTCGCCTCTTCGCGGTTCGGATGACGCTTCGCGTCATAGGAATATACGATTTATTTGCTCAGAATCAACCAGAATGCATGTTTTTACATCTTAAATTCGAAAATTTTCCCCCGGACCCCCACCAAGAAGACGGGGGATACCCCCTCTCGTGTTCACCCCCACTCGCCGCTCGGATGACGCGTCGCGTCATGGGAATATAGGTCCCCCCCCCCCCCCCCCCAAATAAAATTAGCTTACTACGCTCCTGGATTAGAATTATGAACGTATCACTGAATGTATAACATGCACCTGCATATGTTGATGTGCAAACATTCTGAGCAATTCCTTTGGCAGCTTAGAAGACCACGACAACCGTTGGCGTAATGATAAAACTAATGAATCCACCATAAGGCCTGACTGTTTTTTACCATGACGGAATACGGCCACGGCCTGCAGGTGAGCCCGGTGTGAGAACCGTCCCCAAATGTTATGGAGTTCTATTGGGATTTTTGAAACATTTTGTTAAAAAAACAACTTTTGCCGTTTAAAAAAAAATCAAGAGGTTTTTGCTTCAAAAGCTACCAGAATGCTTCCTTTGCCCTTTTTAAAAAATTTTCTGGAGGAGTACCCCCCCCCCCCCCCCTCAAAAAGCTCGTGCCTTCAGCACTCGCGACAGATGCCTTCGGCATCTGGATACCCCATACCCATTTAGTATCAGCCAGTTCGCCCAAATTAGCAATATCAGCCCCCCAATATATACTCGCCCAAAAAAGAAAGTGTGTATTGCAGAAATTGATAAAACTCCAAAAAAATAATTTCGTAGGTGTAAAGAGTGTTAAACTGTTCATGAATAATTTATATTTGCGTTTGTGAAAAGGCATGTTTTGCACGTGGAGAGTCTGAAAATTCATGCAGCAGTGTGAATCCTTGGGTATTTAAACACTAAAGTAAGGCCTTCCTTTCGTTCACATTCAATCTTGCGCTGCTGTTAAAACTACTCCACATTAGCATGCCAAGATTGACAATGAATCAACGTCTCCTTGCCCTGGGTATGATTAGAGCTGGCAGAACACACAGAGAGGTTGCCCAGCATTTGAACTGCCACCGTAACACTGTAGACAGGGCTAGTCCACCGACATGCACACCACGATGACGTTCGAGACCGACCCCGCTCGGGAGACCTCGAGTTACCACCCCTGCACAAGATCGGCATATCCGTGTCGTCCATCTCCGGAACCGGCAACAAACGGCACAGACGACAGCCAGGAACATCCCTAACCTGAGACGGATACATTATCAAACAGTAATCAACCGGCTGAGAGAATACGGCTTACGTCCTCGAAGACCTGCAATTCGTCCGATTTTGACGTTACGCCATCTTCGTGCTCGACTGCAATGGTGTAGACAACATCTCAGGTATCCCTTACACTGGTGGCGACGTGTTTTAGTCACAGATGAATGTCGTTTCCATTTTTCATCATCAGATGGCCGCCAGAGAGTGTACAGACGTCGAAACGAACGCTACGCAGATCCATGTGTCGTGGAGCGAAACCGTTATGGGGGAGGGTCGCTCATGGTGTGGGGGTGGCATCACTGCCCGTAACAGAACTGAGCTGGTCATTATTGATGGCAATCTCAATGCAG